>JANQAP020000509.1:1320151-1339645 GCA_026874005.2 Erythroxylum coriaceum
ATGGACATGTGTGTTCATCCCGCCACAAACCATGGCGGGATGAAGCCACGCTGACCACCCCGCCAAGTGCTACGGCGGGGTGGTACTAACCCCGCCACTCCCGTTGGCGGGGTGTCTCATTTTCATATACTCTCTCTTTTTTTACCACACATCAAGGATTGAAAAAATATTTTATACCAAATCGAGAATTTAGCCCCACTAAAGTTATAAAAAGATCTACAATGTCAGGCATGAGCATGTATGAGTCCGTGCCCAATCCTAGATAAAAGCAAATAGATCTACAGAATGAGAAATGTTCGTGTGCCAAATTATGTCTAGTACAAAACTAAAATAGAACCCCTTATTTAAAAAACCTTAGCGTTTAGTTATTTTTAATATTAAATTTTTTTAAGTTAGAGAAACGATTATCTTCACCTTCTTCTTCTTCTTTTTTCCCCTCAACCATGACCCTACGTAACTAATCTTCTGCACTTGATCAAGGGAAATTGAACTTTTGTGATGTATTAAATTCATAATTTTAATTTATTTCATTATTTAATTTATATATTGAGAATTTATTATTTTATATAACCATCTTTTATGATTGTATCCATTAATCACTAAGAAGGCCTACTAATTTATTACATGTTACAATTTATTGCTAGATTAGATGTTGAATATGTAATTATTTAATCTCTTTAATCTATAAAGTTAAATGGATTCTTGCGGTTCATATTCTTAAATCTTAGGAAGGATAGTTTATTGAATTGTATGTAATCTCGTAGGCTCTGTTTTATTCTATTTCATTGATTTCTCTAGTTTTTAAAGCTATTACTTAAATCAAGCTTAGGCGCATGTCCTAGAGTTATTCAATAGTTATAGTTAATTAGATTTTAATTTCATTCTAATTAAATATGATTAAGGAGAGATAATAATTAATTCTAATGGTGAATATTTGAATTTGCATTGTTTCTTATATATATGTTTATATTGTTTCATCATCTGCTATTATTCTTACTTGCAAAGAATGAAATAAGGCTAGATACTCTCTATATGATTGATCTTTGCTTCTACTACTACATAGTAACCAAAAGGAAGGTATTTTTTCTAGTGCACAAAACAAAATACCACTAAGTTAAATACTTTTTCCTATCTTATTATTCTATTAGACTTAGTATAAGTACTAATTATTTTTCATGTCTTATTGATCTACTGGATTAGTGACAATAATTTTTAATTTTTCTGGTCATATGATTCATATCGATCGATTAGACTTTGTTTCAATGCTGAGTAATTTTTCCTATTTCATTAACTTGTTAGATTGCTTTTGAAAAAGGAAAAGAGAAATGAATTAATAGAAGTTAAGTCACAAAGAGTTTTATATAAGGAGAAAAAAAGGAACTACACCACAAAGAACACTAGTGGATGACAATACAAGTTGTTGCTAACTCTGGATTACAAACCAAGAAAGCAACTTCTTACAACCAATCTAAAAGAATTAATGGTAAGATTGGTTATAAGCTATTAAGGTATGCTCAAGAATATAGCTCATCATCACATACATAAGTTGCTATCTCGTCTTTTGTTTGCCTTGAAAATCTCTTAAATTTCTTTCTTTCCAAATAAAATAAATGCCAATATCAAAGGAGATTCTAAACATGACGAAATCATCCTTGCATCTCCAAGTCAATTTGCTAATCCATCCAATTAGACTAAACATTCACAAACATAAAATATTGTAAAGTCTTAATATCATTTTCCAAATATGGATTATGAAATCACATTTAAAAAATAAGTGCCCAATTGATTTAGGCTCCTTAAGACAAAGAGAACAAATAAAAAAAGTAAGAGTTGAGCCATGAAAATTGTTTTAGTAAAGAGCTTTCCATTAATTGCTAGCCACATTATAAAGGGACTCTTGGAGAAACTTGTTTGCACCTTACAAGTATATACCAAGGGACTTTAGGAGCCTTAATCTTCCAATATTCCCTGTAAGATTTATAAGTAAAGACTTAGAAGATTATCTACATTAGTAGAAGAAGGATAAAAGTGAGGAGCATACCTAAGTAACTTATCCTTGATACTCTGATTAAGATTATAGGTATTATCATGCAATACCTCACTAATAACAGCTAGATCTAGTATTAAACTTCTCAAGGCTAAAAATTGCATATCATTGACCAAAGGAATCAATTAACACCAGCTATCTTTCCAGAAACTAGTGGTGGCTCTATTTCTAGGGCTCCTTTTAATCAATTTAAGCTTGAAGATATTGAGCATGGTTCAAGATGTGTGAGATTTTGGGGGAATTGACCAATTGCTTTCAGATTTTAATTAGTAAGGGTGCACCTACTTAACCTAAATCGATTCCTTGTTCTCTAATTTCCTCCACAGTCTCCTAGCCATGTGAATTTTGTTGCTTGCTTGATAGAGGCTATACTATCCTTCTTCTTTCTAAAAATGCACAATCTCCTATTTTACCTTAGATCTATAACTTCTAGTTGTATGACTAGACCAAAAAAAGTCCCTAAATAACATTTTTATTGTTTTCACCATGCTCTTATGAAACACAATATGTGAGGACCATTAAATATGCATGGAATTTAGAGCTATACTAATTAATTGGACCCTAACAACATAATTGATGCTATTGTTACATCACATGTTGATTCTATATTGAATTTTCTCTATAAGTGGCCAAAATAATCTATATAAAGGCCTTTTATGAGAGATTATAACTCTAAGATAAGTGAAAAGAAGTTGCTTTACTTGCAACCCTATCAAGTTAGTGATCCAAGGAGAATAAAAAGCAGTTGTTGTAGAAAAAAACATATAACTTTTGTCATTGTTTATTTCTAGTCCAGATAACTCCTTAAGAAATCTTAAGGTATTGATTAAAGCACTAATGGAACTTGGATTTGCACTAAATAGAAGTAAGAGGTCATTAGTAAAAGAAAGACCATGAATTCTGATTTGCTTACATTTATAGTGATACTTGAAGTTCTTTTCCTCACTTATCACATAACTATTAAGCCTTGATAAGACTTCTATGCCAAGTGTGAACAAGTAAAAGGATAAAGGATCTTCTTGCCTTAGCCCTTTATCTCCTTTGAAGAATCTAATAGGCTTACCACTAAATAATACATTGTAAGAGATAATTGGCATATTATACTTAGTACTAGTGTTGAGTAATTATTAATGTTAATAGCTTATTTGTGATTAATATTTTTATAATTTTATCGATTAATAGTATATATCATTGAAATTAATTAACTATTATTTTAAAAATATTAATTATAAATACAAATGTAAAATTGATCATTTTGCTTGTTTTGGAAATTGAAGATTGTTTTAATTCTAAAAGGAATACAAGGTACATCATATTCTTTTGTAGGAACTGAATTAGAATTTAACTTATATCACATATATAAAAAGATAGAATTGCCTCTCATTGAAGTAGCTACCATACATTATGTCTTCCTTTCATTTATGTTTCTTATAAGTATAAGTTGTGATATAGTTAAGTAATAGAACCTCTTTTTGGCCTTCACTGATTCAACATTAGTTTCCTTAGGGGCTTATAACAAGTTTTTTTTTTAAAATTAGGCTTATAACAAGTTTTGTCTATTAGCTGTAACTAAGCTAGCTTTATATTTGGGGCCCTTGGTGATAATAATTTGCCTAATCCAATTGATAGTTCCATCTAGCCATTCATTCATACTCCTATAATTTTCCTTGAAATATCTTTTCATTCTTATGTAACTACATCAAGTAAATTGAGCAACTAAGACAATTTAGTGATCTTACTATCAACTATTATCCTATTGTAGTAGGAAATAATCCATTGAATTATTTGGTTCCATTTAGTCAAAAGATAAGAGAAATTAAACAACTGCTGAATGCTTATTGATAAGACTTAAGAAAAATGACATTAGAAAAAAATGTTGTACATTTTGGAGTTCTTGATTAAAGAAGCAGTATAAGGGGTTTAAGCCACTAATCACCCTTACAAGCTTAACTTTGGGTATGCGTTTATCTTTAATGGCTAGCTATATGATAATGAGGCTTTAGAGAGCCTATAACTATCCCAGACTAGCTTTCCAATGGATTTTAGGAGATGATATTCTAGAGGGATTAGGTATCCAAGTTATCCTGTCCTTTTTTCCTATAATTAGTATGTACATTGGAACATTATCCCTTATTAGGGAGAGGCTAAACCTATTATTTCATGTCTTATTGTCTATGAATTCTTTTAACTTTTCTTTCAGGTGTCTCAATTGCTGAAGCTCTAGAATTAACTATATAGGACCATGCTCATTCTCTTTGTCAAACTATAAGAAGGTTTACTCTCTATACCTAATTTTAGACTTGACCATTCTCCTTATTCTATCTATGAGTTTGAGTATTTACACTAAGGTCCAGGAAGAATTTATAGAGGGATTCTTATATCAAATGCTATCTCCTTTTGGGAAGTACATATATATCCAATTATCCAAAATGACCTCCCTATCTATGAAAATTCTCCAGATTATTTTTACCATTAACACTCTACTGATTATTCTATTTGGTCTTATGCTTAAACCATCCTCCTCCTTTATTTTACAAGCTTCCTACCATTTCACTTTTGCTCTTTTAGAATTCTTGACATTTCTTGTCCATAAAATGTTCTTGATCAACCTCTCAAGATCCTTAGTGATATTTTTAAGAAGAAGAAAATGTGACTTCTAGTAGTTTTGTAGGTAGACACTGTAAGTTGGAACCTTCCCATAAATGATAACTACCTATTTTTATAATCACTTACCTTCTTATGGATTGCTTACAATAGGGGTTTACAATCAATATAGGAAAGTATCCTTAAGGCTAGTGATAAAGCTGAAATAGTTAGCTTATAGCTTAGAGTTTGTGGATAAGATGAAATGGTTCTTAGAGAAGTTGATGGACAATATAAAAAGAAGGTTAAAGAATTTGAGGGCAGCCATTATAACCATCAACAGGGTTTTATCATCTCCACTCAGGATTAATAAAGCTCTTACAAAGGATTAACAATCCTCAATTACTTACACTTGTAGTGATAAACAGAGATAGTTTGCCTCTGAATGATGTAAATTAGAATCTTGTTAAAGACTTATAAGAATAAAGTAAACATATATGAGGAAAGTGGGTCACCTTATAAAATTTCTTTAGCTGCCTTAAACATTTTAGTAGGCTCACTGATACACAGTACATTTAAGGAGGTGGTTTCAAAATATTGTTTAATCTAGTTCTTGAACCAAAAACTTCCAATATGCATTGAGTATATCTTAATAGTATAACATTTTGGGGCACTCATTTTGTGATAGCTTATGTAAAATTCCTAAACTAATATGATATTATCCCTATATACTCTAGCTTTTTATGAAGGCTACTTGACAGGGACTAACAATTGAACCAAACATAATCTTTAGTTTATTAGAAACAAGCTTGCGTATTACTTTATATATCAAGTTTTCACTTTAGGAACCAATGAGATGAATTTTTTTATTAAGTTCTTTAAGCATGACCCTCTTCGAGAAGAATTCCATCACATATTTGATCATCAAACACTTTACCTATCATCACATATTTGATCATCAAACACTTTACCTATCCCCAATTTCTTTGGAAAAAGAACCATTAAAGTCATATGGTCATGGAGCTTTTTATGGATTCACAAAGAATTTTTCAACTTCTTTAAAGGAAACAGATTTGGTAAGCCCTTCCACGATGTCCTTTGAAAGTGACGGATTGGTATAGGATTGAAGAATCTTCATAAAAGAAGAAGAATTTGTAGAAGTTCCTAAGGGAATTTCGGAAGAATTCAAAGATTCCATTAGGGTCCACTTATTCCTAAATAAACTCTCCATTATTACTTTTATGATAGGAGATTCTATTGGTATTTCTTTTAAAAATTATAGCATTATGGAAATATTTGGTATTCAAGTCTCCTTGTATAAACCACTGAACTTTATTCTTCTACTTTATCATGGAATAGTGATTATTAAGAGCCTGATTATAATTATTAAATGCTTAATTTTCTTTTATTCTAAGATGTTCAATTTTATGATTAGCATATACTTATGCTTAGATCTTGGGGAAGGTGTCCCTAGTCTTTAATAGTTTTTGACTAATTCGGGAATTTCTACCTTAATATAGAGATTTGAGTTCAACTTTTATAACACAGAGCTTCCTAACATAATTGTATGCATTATGGCCTTGAACTTATACATACAGGCCCCTCTTGATGGCATCTTCAAGCCTGGAGAACTTTCCAGGTGGTAATGGAACTTGAAAGGAGCCTTTATGTAAGTCTTCCATTTAAACAATTTATTTCAATAGGACTATAATTGGAGCTCAGGTGTGTTGAAAAGAAAACTCTATTAAGAGGGAAAGAAACTTACCAAGCTTGATTGACCACAACTCTGTCTAACTTTTACATATAAACCATTCCCTATTTTGGTTATTCTTCCATATGAAGATTCCTATCAAAATTTAGGTCCATTATCCCTAGAATGTTTAAAAAATTCCTTAAATCATAGTTATCAAATATAACATTATGTCTTACCCCTTTTGCTTCTATAGGATAGAGCGTGTTAAGATCATCTACTATGAGCTAAGGGTCAGTTATCCTACTACCTTCTAGTATTAATGAATTCCATAGTTTAGTTCATTGGAATTATAAATTGGCAGAAGGTGATATAAAACACCTTTGGATCTGGAATAATTTGTATTTTAATAGAAATATGTTACTCAGAGGAGGAAATGTGAGAGACTTTGGTTTTGGAGCTGTTATAAGCTACAATGATGTGACCATTATAGTGTTGAGCATAATAGTAAGCAAGGACCATCTTTGGTTTATAAACCTAAGATTTTAAATGGAATAATTATTCTTAAACTTAGTTTCCAAGAAGCTAAGAGATAATGGGTCCTTATTGTTTATAAATCATGTAATATTTATTGCTCATTGGGGGTGATCCCTAGTGTTTTAGGCGTTAATAAATATTATGGGGTATCTATTTATTGGATCTAGACTTAGCCTTCCTCCTTAAACTCTTTTTTATAGTTCGTGTGAACTCATTCCCAACCTACTGGATATAGTTAGGATTAGACACTATTCCTTTATTCTACTATGCATCAAGATTTGTCTTGTTAACTATAGTTACATTGCATATAGGGCCTTATACATTCTCCTAAGGATTAACCTTGTTAATTACTCCATCTAAGCATAGTTGTTCTTTAGGTCTCTCCTTCTTTTGGGGAACTTTAAAAGTTCAAGAGTTAGGTTAGATGACCAAGTTCCCATCCACTAGGGAACTGATAACATTAGCATAAATTTGGATAGTGCCACCTTTTGAACTAATGAGTTCTTCATAGTCCCCTTATCTAAACATCCTCCATATAGGCCTCCATTGTTTTTTTTGTTCTTCCAGAGAGTGCTTGCAATAGTAGCTCACTTCCTCTTGAGATTCTTTTAGCTCATCTTTTTCTTTTAATTTCAAGATGTGAATGAAGTTAGAAGTTTTGCTTAATGTTGACCTCTATACACACCCTGGAATATCCTATCCTTCTAATGTTTGTTGTGGTTGCATCTAAGTACAATGGCATTTCTATGAAGCTAGAGACAGCTAAACCTCATGTTGGACCAATATTCTATGGGGATGTGATGAAAGTTTCCATAACAAATATGCGCTATGCTCAACTTTCCCATATCTAGAATTGATTTTAAAAAATAGACATGCTGTTGATATACTAGGATTATAGGTTCAAGACTTTGTTCATTCCTTGGATAGATCTAAATCTAAAGACTAAACATTCCTGCTCACTAATGAATATGTTATCTAGACCCTCTTGTTTTCGATATTTGAAGACCTAGTGGTGCATAAGGTGGTAAGCTGGACGCTTCCCTATAAAGAAGGTAAGAAGAGCTATAGTCAACTTGGACGCTTTAGCCTTTAATATTTCAAAATAACGAGCCACTACCTTGCCCTTCTTTATTAGAAGTGGAGGAATAAAACTTAGTTTTATGTCAGGAGACGAGTTTCCCACAACTTGTTTCCAAGTAACTCTTTTTGGTTCATACAAGGATATTGGTCCATGTGTCTGACTAGGATTATAAGGTTTAAAGGAAGGGTAATTAGGAAGCATCTATAGAAGGGGACCTCAAATTGGGTTTTTAAAGGTTTCATTAGAGTTAGTATAGAGAACCTGAGATTTGGTTGGAGATAAAACTCACGATATAGGGGGTTGGAGTCCTTAAAGGAATGGATTGAGGTAGTGGAGGTTTAGTGAGTAAAGAGAAGTCATTGGGGATAAGCAAACTAGGTAGGGGAAGTAGCGATTTAGATAGGGAGGTTTCCATACTAAAAGTACTAAGAAATTAATTATGTTATTAGGCAAGACACTAAAGGGGAATACAATTACTAGAAAGGCAAAAACTTACTAGAGATAGGGGAGACCAAAGAGGGAAAAAATGATGGGTATAAGAGAAGAGAGGGGAAGAGAAAAGGTAGCATTAGTCTTAGTATTCGTGGCTAGTTTAGGAACTCGACCTGAGCAGCTATGAAGGGATAGAGGCTCATAAGAGGAGATCCACATAAGAGGAGAGTTATTAGCATTCGTCATTTTATTTATTAGTATTGTAACTCAATAAATCAAATTTTAGTAAAAGATTTTGTTCACTCAAGGTTACATACTCTAAGTTTTAATATTTTTAACCTTGGTAATTACCGCAAGTGCACGGGTCGTTCACTTAGTACCTAAGGTGTCGATCCCATGAGGAAGGGAACTAGTCTTAAAATCTAAGTTCGTACTAACTACAATAATTCAAAAGAAATAAAATAGTGTAAAAAATAAATCAATCAAACAATTAATTCAAGAATTGAGTTGAAGAAATCTAAATATGATAACAAATCACACAACCCAATCCCAAAACTAACCTAGAAACAATCAAGTGAGAAAAAGGGGAATTCAATTCGAAATTAATGAAAACCTAATCAATTGTGCAATTCTTGACTTAACGGGTCTAGACGATCCTAGGTTGAATCTCTCTTGAGTTATAATTCTTAACCCTAATTGATGATCCCTAATTTAAATTATAGAATCGCGACCTCTAGATTCGCGATTGATCCAAAACCTAAATTAGTTCTAAATTGTCTATAAACCTACCAGGAATCTATGCTCGATCTTTCGTTACATGACTCTACTAGTTTCATTCAATCCTTTACCTATCAACTCACCTAATTCTCATTAGCCCAAATTGATTATTTTCACTCAACTCACCCTCTCAGTTTATTGCCAAATTATTAAGAACAGGAATTTGAATTACAATTAAATCAAAAGAAACACAACCAATTAAACTTTATTAATCTCAAGAATTGAAAACCCGAAGGTAAGTATAAACAATAATCAACACTCAATAACAGCAATTTCAATAAATATCCCAATTTCATACATAAATAAAATTGAAATAAACAAAGAAACTCCTATTGGAATGAATAGTGGAGGTAGCGATAGCGAGAAACCACCTGTTCCGGGAAGTACGCCGCATCAAGCTTCGTCTCCTTGTCTGTCTTCCTTCGTCTCCTTCCTCAATCTCTCAAAACTCTCTGGTTTCCAAAATGTGAATGGCATGAACACTCTCGATTCAAACTCTCCAAAACTGCTGCATATGTCCCATAATGTTCTATTTATACTTTGGATGCTCTAGGTCAAAGTCGGGGTCAAAACGGTCCAAAAATTCGTCTGAAACTTGAGTTTTTCTATCAGCTCGACGTCATGCACGATTGTGGCCTATGTTTTTTCCTTTTTATCACGATCATGCCCTGAATTAACGCTCTTTGTTACGATCGTGACCTAGAGTGCACGATCGTGGCCAGGCTGCTTCTGGTTCTTCCTTTTCTGTCACGATCATAGCCTATGTGTACGATCGTGGCCTATGCTTTTTGACCCAAAAACTCTTTAACTCTTCTCGTTCTTCCCTATTTACAACACTAGCACAACACTAGCACACACATCAAGGTACCTAAAAAATATGCAATTTAAGCTCAAAGATTCAAACTAACCCATAAAAATACTTAAACACAAAAACTAACCTAATTTAAACCTAAATGCATACTAAACACTTGAAATGACATTAAAATACTAATCAAATCTAACCCTAAAACACAATACAAATCACAACTATCATATTTATCTTATTATCATATAAAACTAGACAATATATTGTTAATTATTAATAAAATTATGATCAATTAATATAATAATTAATACAATTATTTATCGATACATATTAATTATTATGATTTTAATAAAATTGATATGTAGATATAATAAACTAATAAAATGATAATTTTTTATTTACAATAAAAATAAAATAAATTATTTATTTATGAAAATGTGAATTATAGTATAATATAAAATCTATCATCTTATTTATTATTATATAATAAACTAAAATTAATCAAATAAGAAATTTATTACAATATAAAACAAATAAATATATTTAGTATTTATAAAATAAAATAAATTTATGAATTATTAATAACATGAAATAGCATTACGTATTAAAAAATATTATACTTTTTAATATATATATATATATATATATGTATACACACACACACACGCACACATCTATATATATAGATATATGTGTGTGTGTGTGTGTGTACCTTTGTGGTTTGTTAATTTTTGATAAACCCTTTATACTGTTATTATACATTAGGAGCAATTCTTCGTATATGTTCTTCATTAATGTATTTAATGGAGAGACTTAATAGGGGGGAGTCTGTGGAGACTTTGGAGTTAGCAATGGTTTGCAAGAGAATTTCAAACTGGAAGAAACTTTAGTAGAAACAGGAAATTCCTATAGGAGATTGATGTGCTTTTTACCCCCTTTAGGTTTAGGAACAATCTTATACTATTTTCTAAAAATACTTTTTCATTAATAAATTGTGCTTAATAATAAGTCTTCGGTGAGAAATGTTTTCCTATGAAAATGTGAATTATAAATATAATATAAAAATTGATCATCTTATTTATTATTATATAATAAATTAAAATTTAATTAAAGAACTAATTTTTTACGATATAAAACAAAAAAAATATTTATTATTTATAAAATAAAATAAATTTAGGAATTATTAATGACATGAAATGGGCTTTAAAGCATTCCAACGTGCACAATTACTGAAAACTATCAAGGCTAATTGTGTTAAACTCCTCAAGGAAACTCTTGATCCTATGAAGATAGAGAAGTTACAAGCTAGGAAAGAACTCACTTTCACTTGGAAGCTACTAATGGCCAATCCCTCAGATCCTATGGTCATTGAGAAATAGGGGTCTAATCTTAACTCATACTTACAAGCATTATATGCATACAATTCTTAACTAAAGCAGAAATTAATAGTCCAATGGATGTAATAAGGAGATAGAAATACCAAACATTTCTATAAAGTGATTCAAGGTAGGAGAAATACAAAAAACGTAATATCCTTTGATTTTAATGGCAGATTGATTCATGATCAAGAAGAGTTGAATGACAGTAAGAAGACACTTCAAACAGATAAATGTAAAGTAATATCCTTTGATTTTAATGGCAGATTGATTCATGATCAAGAAGAGTTGAAAGACAGTAAGAAGACACTTCAAACAGATAAATGTGGTAACTACACAATCAACTAATCTTCCCAACATTTTGCTCAATAGATTGGGAGGTTTTATAAGCCATGATCAACAATCTAAAATGCTCAAAGAAGTTACCTTTGATGAGATAAGAGAAATAATGTTTTCATTCCACCCTGACAAGGCTCCAAGACTAGATGACTTCAATGCAAGGTTCTTCCAGGAGAATTGGACAATCTTACAAACTCTAATAGTAAGGAATATCCAAGAGTTTTTCAAAAGTGGTAGACTGCTCACTGAAATGCATAAGACTAATTTAGTATTGGTTCCTAAAATCCTTAATCCTAAATGCTTAAATGATTACAAGCCTATTGCATTGTAATGTGACATACAAGATTATTGCAAAAATCCTTGCCAACAGGTTGAAAGATACCTTACCTAGCTTAATCAATTTAAGTCAGGGTGCTTATGTCCCAAAAAGAAGCATGGGTGATAACATCTTGTTAGCTCAGGAATTGTTAAAAGATTATAAATGAAAGAAGTATATAAGGAGTTATGTAATCAAGATTGATTTCAGTAAAGATTATGATACCATTGAATGGAGATTTCTTATCAACTCTCTGCAGGCTTTTGGATATCCATTTGAGTTCATCAAATGGATTCATTCATTCTTGTATAGCATTTATTTCTTATTCAATATTGATGAATGAAGATCCTTCTCAACTTTATACCACTTTTAGAGGAATCAAACAAGGTGATCCACTTTCTCCCTATCTATTTGCGCTATAAAGAATCACTCAATTGTGTATAGAGGAAAACACGAATTTCAAATTCCACTATAAATGTAGTGGTCTTCGGATTACTTAACTCTCATTTGTAGATGATTTACTCATGCTATATAGCAGTGATCCTATTTCTATTGCAACTCTTTTGAAAGCTTTGCAGATATTTCAGGAAGTCTCTGGGCTCAAATTTAACCCAAGTAAGAATGTTGTTTACCTATCTAGACAAATTAGTGGAAATTTGATAATTGTGATAGTAGATGCTGGATTCAGTGAGCACCAACTACCTCTCACTTATTTGGGAGTTCCAATTTCTCTAAAGAAGCTTAAGGAAGTTGATTGTAAACCTCTCATAGAAAAAGTTAGCGGAAGACTCTCTCAATAGAACAACAGATTCTTATCATATAAAGGTAGAGTACAGTTAGCCATCCCCATTCTTAATAGTTTGTATATCTACTGGTTATCACATCTTGCTATCCCTAAGGGAGTTATGAAAATTGACAGAAGCATCAAAGAATTCATTTGGAAGAATTCTAGTAGGGGAAATTATCCAAAGTTAAATGGAGTGTCATATATCTTCCTAAGCAGTATAGGCGGGTTAGGAATCAACTCAACTAACAAAATGAGCAGAATTTTGCTGGAAAAAAGACTTTGGAATATGTACTGGGACAAAGAAAGTCTCTGAGTAAGATAGGTTCACATGTTTCACATCAAGCAGAAAAACATATGGTCTATCTCTCAAACTTTTTTGCAATCTTATACTTTTCAACTGATCTTACATATGAGATCCTTCATGCATCCTCATATCAAGTATCACAATGGAAATAGGAAGAAAACAACTTTCTGGTTTGATAATTGGCATGCCTTAGGGCCTTTATGCAACACTAACCTCTTTACAACTTTAAGAGGATCTATCCTTGCAGATACTAAAGTCCAAGGTTTGATCCGAAACAACAGGTGGCATTGACCATTCCATATTT
This sequence comes from Erythroxylum coriaceum, assembly GCA_026874005.2. Lineage (NCBI taxonomy): Eukaryota > Viridiplantae > Streptophyta > Magnoliopsida > Malpighiales > Erythroxylaceae > Erythroxylum > Erythroxylum coriaceum. Next base: position 1,333,530 of record JANQAP020000509.1, read on the forward strand.
GTAGAGTAGTCAATTCTATTATTGGGCAATGGCCTTTTTACCTCCTAAGTCAAACACAAGAAGATGAGGTCAAATAGGAGCTCCACAAGTCTCACAAATTTGCGTCTCAGTTATGCAAAGAATTGTTACTAGGATCTATGGTCAAGTTTCCATCTTACAGATTGATATGGGGATCAGGTATTGTTTTAGCTCACTCTTTCATCTTATGGTTAACTGCTCTATAAAAATTGGGAACTAGAGATAGAATTAAGTTCCAAATTCTAGATACAAATTACCTTTTATGCTCTAGAGAAGCTAAAACCTTATATCATATTTTCTTCAAATGTCCTCAAACCAAACAACTATGGAGTGCTTTTCTCAAAATCTTTGAGTTACAAGACAAGGATCTTAGTTGTATGAATATATTGATTTGGGTAAACTGAGATCGGCTAATAGAGAAGATCAAAGGTTCTTTAAAACTGGTTTTGCTATGTTGGAATACTACATTCGGAGAATGAGAAATACCAAAATCTTTGGTAATGCTAAGGAGTTCAAAGAATATAGTTGGAACCATTTATGGCTCAAACTAAAGATGACTATCATGATCAATATTAATCATCTACTCTTGTCCAATGCTGTTAGAATGCAATTGAACTTCTAGAATAAGATGTTGGATATATCATAGTGTACTTTCTTCATTAGTTTGAGCTCCATTTTTAGGAAATGTAACTTCATACATTTTGTAATGTCCACCTTTTGAATGAATTTATTACTTACATTCTAAGAAAAAAGATGATGCCAAAAGTCTTTAGTTTATAAAAGGAGGTATACAAGGATGCTTGTAATGATTTCGAGATGCTCACTAGGATATACAAAAGAGACAGACTTAATTCATGTATACATTTCTTCACTTTTATTAATTGCTTAAATTATCACTTCATTTTGTTTATAAGATTACTTTGTTATCTTGCAACTGGTTAATGAGACCAATTTGGAAATAATGTTCCATAATTGAAAAAGTTTCCAATTCAAATTCTTAGTCAATTTGCGAGCACAATTGGGTGTAAAAGAAATTGAAGCACTTGAATTCATTCACTCCTAAAAAAAATAGATTGGAACATAAGGGATTAAATGATCTGGTACTTATTCGATATAGTTGGAACTTTGAGAAATATATGTTATTGTTATTATTAAGTTGAATATAATTTTCACAATTTCTTAGTAATTTTTTTATTTGTTTATTAAAACTGTTAATAGAACATATAGTTCTATAAATCAAAATTTTCTTGATCATATCAATCTTTTAGTGGATTGAGTTTTTGCGGAACCAAGTTTTACATATGAGAGTCACTTGGAAGATAATTTTAAATGAGAAAGTATTGAGATGTCATTAGGTGTGTTGAATTTGAATAATGGTGATGATGAGACTCTTCTTAATAATGAGGATTTCATGGTAAATAAAATTTAAGGTCAATACAATTTGAATAGATATGTCGTAGAATAAAGGTTTTTTATTTTTTATTTTCTTTTAATTTCACTTGAATTTGATGTATATGTTTTCTATATATGTAATATGATTATGAAACTTTTAACTGTAAATGTTTTGTTTCATGTTTCACTTCTGATTTGTCGTGTAACTCAACACGAACTCTTATTGTTATGTTTATGGACCTATATTGTTATTATCATATAATATTTTGATGTAATCAATTGCAATATTTTAAGTACTTTATTTTATTAAACAGTCTTTTTTCTTATATTTATGTAGTTATTGTTTATATTTGTTATATCAAATTTATCTTATTATGAGTTCTTCAAGTAAAATTAAAAACTATATAGCATAATTTACTAAAAGACTATTTTGTAATTTATAAAATTTAGGAATTACTTATAATTTTTAAAAAAGTGCCTAAAATAGTATCCAATATTAACCTATATCAGTACTGTACTGTACTAAAATCAAGTTTGGTATTAGTGTGGTAGAAGTTTTCTTAAATAAGGACACGAACGTGTCAAAACCTATATCCGTGTATTAACATAAATAAAAAGTTAAATGGCCATTTTCGAAGTTGTATTTGTAATGAGATATCTCCTTTGAAATTGTGTTTTTATGGTAGATTTCAAACTACAAAAAATTATAAAATTATTGATTTCATGTTTAAGTTCAATTGATTTCAGCAGACAACATGCTGCGTAATACTATATTAGAGATTATCTTAATTATATAAGAACAGAAATTTGTAATCTTTATGTAAAGATTCAGGTAAAGAGTGAAACACAACGATTCTAACTCCTAACAGATTTAAGTTAAATGGTAAAAACAACAGCTCAACTCCTGCAAATATAAACACACCAATTTAACCGAATCTTGTTAAAATTCTTTTCTACGTTGTTATATGTTTTCTTTCTTTTTTCCTGATTTTTACTTTCTCATCACGCTAATTATAATTACCTAAGTTTGATAAAGTTGTTGAAGTGTATTTTCCTTATTAACCTCGTCGGATTCTGAGATGACTATATTGATCGATCCAAGAAATATTTTTGATACCTTTTTCTGAAAATTTAAGGGTCTTTCTATGTTTCCTAAGAACATGAGATGCCAATGACCCGGTCGGGCTGGCCCAATGGTGGCTTGTGGCCCAGTTTGTAGAGATGGGTCGGTTCGTGGGTCCGACAGGCTATGGATAGGCTGGACTAACCTGACCCGTTATTTAAAAAAAACTTTTAAAATGAAGTCATTTTAAAAGTAAAGGTCGGACCATAGGTTAGGCCGGATCTGCTCGTAACCCACCCGACTTTAACTCGTAATCAATCCGTGATTCGATCAACTCAGACAAAAATCAGGCCGAACAAGATGGACCTTTTTTGACATCTCTTATGACAAGATCTTTTGTACACACCCTATATTATCTAGTAACGCTGATAGATTTTCAATGATGTTACCAAATTAATCTTTATAAAAAATTTCAAAATTTTCCCAGAATATCAAAAAAAAAAAAAAAATACCGCATCGAAAGAGACAGCAGGTGGCAATTGTCGGTGAAACAAAAATCTTAAATTGAAAACACGGGCGTCGCACTTGATACCCAGAATGGCGGAGGCAAATTAGAAAGCTTAACGTGTACAAGTATATATCTTCGGTCTTCGCAACCAGCTCCGGCTTCACCTTCTCGTCTCCCTTACTCTCAGTTGATCCCACGCGCTCTTCACCCACTCCACTCCAGATAGCCTGCACGAAAATTGATGAGTTTCTACGCGTCCAGGTGGCCTTGAGAACAGGAACTTTAGTGGTCAAAATTCAGAGTCTCCTACGTGTGCTATCTTGACGAAGCAAATTCCATTTTGTTTCTCCGTATTCCGTAATGCTTGCTATAGGTCACGACTCACGTCGTAAGCAAGCATCTACCAACCAAGTCCACCTCCCCAGAGCAACCCATTCAGACTTTGTCAAATGCGAGCAACAGTTTCATATTGTTCCCTCTGCGTTACTCTCTCCTATATAACTCTCCCCTTATGCACAAGAAGAAAGCAATCAAATTTCTCTTTTGGTGACTTGGATTGAATAACCACAACTAATGGCAAAGCCAGCACTCAAGGCAGTTTTGTTGCCTTTTCTTGTCATGTTATCACTCTTATTCTCATACTCATCAGCTAGAGTACTGCGCAACAATCTCCTACATAATTCGGCTTCCTTGAATCTTTCACTTCCTAGCGACATCGTCCTTGAAGCCTCGGAGAATCCTTGGGAGCCTAAAGATTCTGGCAAGCATGTCTCGCCCTCTGACATGGAACCTAAAAAGATGTCCGGTTCAAGAATCCCGTCAAGAATCTCCGGGAAATATGGACCAATGTTTCTGAGTATGCTTCCAAAGGGATCAATACCATCTTCTGGACCAAGCGGAGGAACCAACAGCCTCAACAACTAGAAACTGACCTACAAATTAGTTCTTGGCGTATATTGGGTCTTTCTATTTGTTATTCTTTGATCTTTACTTAGGCAACAGTCGTTTTAATTAGTTTTTGCCTTGAATCTTGATGCTTAGTGATCATGTGTATGTAACTCTCACACCAATATATGTCATGTAGAAGATTAGTTACACACTTCATTTGTATTTCTTCATTTTAGCAGAGCAAGAGAATTAACGGAAGCAGGTTAATTAGTTCTTGTTTTCTGTTTATCTCTTTATTTTAGCAACGGAAGAGAATTGACGATAAACATGGCGCAAAAATTACGGCCTCATTTTCCTGATATCAAAACTGATTAATTCCAACTTAGATGAATTTCTGTGGACATTGTAAAGTTGTTTATGGTGTTCCCCCACAATTCATCGAAATTAATGTAATCTCACACTCCAAATACAGATAATGGGATAAATGTTTCAAAATTTTAGTTTAATTTTATCCGAATCACCAACATAGATACCCTGCGCAGCAGGTTAGCAGAAAGGAAAGGTCCAGCTGTTAGGACTCATCTTCGGGGATCATTTATGGTCCTTTTTGCCTTCTGGAATTAGAAAAAAGCTGCTCAGGACGTCTCGTGGTCGCTTCAGGACCCGTGATTTCCTGGAAGATGAGTCTGAGGCTGAGGCGGCTGCTGGATGAATTATCTAGTGAAGGAAGTGTCCTGAAGAGCGTTAAATCGTATTCCATAGAATTCAACAACTCTGATCAAACAGCTCTGACTTTCGATAATTAGAGAAGAATGGAATGTCGGGGATCAATTAGCTTGGAAAAATAATTAAGATGGCTAAGAAAATCGGTCTCCTCCATCCATTATGATTAAACGTTTGAAAAGGGCAGAGAGCAGCTGAGCCGCCTGTACTGACCAAAAACTTTCTAGTTTGCGACTTTCCAACGTAATTTAGTCGCCCTCGTACGTAATTGGATTACTTTCATCAAACTGATACCTACCCACTCTGCACATTTGTCTAACAGATTAATATAGTCAAACTAACTGATTAGATAAAAACTTACTGGGAATCAAGAGATTATGACATCAGAAATAAAAATAATATCCACATCCTTTTTTGTGGGACATGGCAAGTGAACGTTTCGTTCTAGGCATTCTTTACGGTTGCGGTTGCGACCAAACTTGAGGGCATAGAAAACACAAAAGGATAACAAATATGGATTTCAAAAACATACTGGGATTTGTGAGTTTCAACATAACACAATCCCACTCGTAAATTAAAATGGGGCTACCATTTTTGTCTACGGAAACCTTACATAAACGATGGCTGCCTCGTGTATAAATCATCCGAGCACTGTCAGTTTAATATATAATATTTTTTAATTAAGAACCTGATTGCATGATTAATCAATCATTAATTTTTACCACATGAAAGATTCTTTTTTTTTTATATATAGAAAGGTGGTCTAACGACCAAATGGATTTATAGAAATGCCCTAAGTGGGCACCAAAAGACCCAAGTGCGGGAAGTGGGTAGACTTGAGAAATTAATCAAAAAAGGGTTCGTGGCCTCCCCGAAGGGTGCGGGTGTGAGCTTCCTGTTCTCTAGCAATGGGTGCAGACGTGGACCGTGGAAAGGTAAAGAGGGCTGGGTGGTTGCGGGAAGCGGTGCTGCTGGCCAGTAGCATGTCTGAATGGAGAGGAAGTAAGGACGGAGGTGGATAGGCCAAAAGGATAAGGCCAAAATGACCATTGGAGCAGGCGGATTTGGCCAAGTGATCTGCGACCATGTTGCAAGACCGTGGAATATGCCGGAAGTCCTGTACCCTATCGGTTCCGGCAAGAGCTTTGATTCTCTGTACCAGCGGTTCTGTTGCTGGGTCGATTGCACTTTCAAGGGTAAGTAGCTCCCATGCTCTTTTTGCATCGGTTTCGACCAGTATATTGTTAAAGCCCTTGGATGTAGCGATTTGAAGGCCAGTTAGGATCGCCCACAATTCGGCTGACAAAGGAATGGTTTTGCCTATTTTCCTGGTGAAACCATGAATCCATGCGCCCAAGTGACTCCGGAAGACGCCTCCAATTGCAGCGTCACCTGTGCTGGTGGTTACTGCTCCATCGCAATTCAATTTCAACAGGTGTGGGGTGGGAGGCGACCAAGCTAGCGGCTGGTGAGATCGTGGGAGTGAATGGGGTTGCAGGACAATATGTGAATGGTGACTTGTAA
>JANQAP020000509.1:1340765-1351219 GCA_026874005.2 Erythroxylum coriaceum
GTCGGGTCTGCGCAAGAAGAGTTTGTTCTTGAGTAATGGTCAACTCCAAATCTTCTCTAAGATTTAGCTCGAGGTCCCGAATGTTTGGAGCAAAATTATTTTCCACTCATTTCTGGAGACCTTCTAGTCGAGCCACGGTTCGATGCTTACGATGATGTATGTCGCCAAAGGTGGTATACTTCCATGTGTCTATCTCAAGAGTGATATGAACCAAAGCGTCATGAAGGCTGGTGTTGTCTTGCCAATGCGTGGATAGCCAATGCTTCCAGGTAGGATGGTGTTCCCACGTGATTAGGTATCTAAAGAAGGATCGTCTTTGAGCAGCAGGCAGCTTAGTATGCAAAATGACAAGGATAGGGGAATGGTCAGAAGTGAGTCTAGTTAAGTGTTTGACATGAATAGCTTGCATGGTGCGGATGAGTTCCTCATTCCCAATAGCTCGATCTAACCTTTAAAAGACAGAACCTCTCCGCCAAGTGAAGCAAGTCCCTGTAAATCCTAGGTCTAGCAAATGAGAATGGTTTAGCCATTGTTGGAACCTTTTGCACCACGTAGAGTGTCTCTTCCCTGTTTTCTCATGCGGTTGTAGTATGGCATTGAAATCTCCGCCAATGAGCCATAGGGCAGAGGTGGTTTGAGCAATGCGCTGAAGATTGGCCCACAGCAGTTTTCCTGTTTCAGCCTGAGGACTAGCGTAGACTGCTGTAAGCTTAAGCAGGAGGGTATTATGAAGTAGAACATTATTTGTGAGTTTATAAAATAATGTATAACAAAGGATAAGATAGATATTTCACAGAGCAGTGGGTAACATATAACTAAGCTTCTGAAACAAGCTTTCTCTTCTCGCCCAGGACGTCTTTTCATTTGGTTCCCAACTAATAATCTAAGACTCAAAACCAGCTATCATTTGTTCCAAACTTGTTCTCGTCAATAACAAGATAAAAGCTAATTTTAGTCCCGCAATAAGTTCGCATATCTTCTCGTTTTGTTCCAGTCGTTAACAATCTAACGCCTAAATTACTTCCATAAGTAGTGAAAAAGCAGGGTATTTCTTCCTTCCATAACTTATGAAAAAAGTATCTCGTAGATTCTCACTCCCACAACTAGTGATAGAAGGTTTTAGCTATTAGTTTATGCCTTTTCAGTTAATTGATTGGATACAATTTGATGTATGACATAATTATTTAATTAATAAAAGCATTCTTTATCTTTATATTAATTATATTTGATGTTTAATTACTAAAGGTAAAATCTCAGTAATAGTTAGTGTAATTAAAATTATAATGAGATCATAATTATCATATTCAATTTACATTTATGTATTATTCCTAAATGTTCCTAATTTCAATTTCATCTAGATTAGATATTGATGAAACGGTAAAACTAGCAAATATTATACTCCTTTTTTATGAATAAAATAATTGATCTCATAAATTAAAATGTGGAAACACTTAAATTAATGTGTGGGAGCCTATTAGAAAATAAATCACTGAACTGACCCGACTATGAAGATCTCAAATGAAATATTACTTACATGTTTATGGATTTCCTCACAATAATAGTTGTATAATCGATCCTTAGACTTGAAATTATCAAAGTATCTTATATGGGAATTACTGTGTTTTGAAGCTATTTATGAACTATACTAGGACAATTAAGTCGGTAGTAATTGGATATAGTATGAATCATAAAATAGATAATTGAGTAAGTCAATGCAAGATTCGACACTCTAAAGTAATTAGAGAGAATGTTCTACTATTCTTGATTAATAGTAACCAAACCAAACCAAACCAAACATACCCAAATTCCTTATAGACCCCCAGCTAAGGTAAGAGCAAAACAAATAACAACAAACAAACAGACACCGATAACAAAAACATGCACAAAAACAATCATAAACACACAAAACAAATAGACCAGACCAATGCGAGGACAATCCCTGTATAAGTATAACAATATATGTATATGCATGGAGACTATAACCTATAGAATGCATATGAAAATGAAATTATATAAATACATAGATACATGAAGAAGTAAATAGGTGAGCAGGCATAAGCAGGGATAGAAAAAGATTAGAATCAAGAAAGTAACTTGATAAAAAAAATACCAAGGAAATAAAAGTACACTAGGTAAATATCTCTAATTACACACATATTTATATACATATACACTTCCTATAAGACCTATTCCTGATCTAACGTCTGCTATAAATTATAGCAGAGGTAAAACCTAATCATCTCTTATATGAGACTCTAATCCCACCCGAAACGTTTTTTGCTTATCCTAGGCAGAGGTCGTATCCTCATGGGGCTTCAGTAGGAGGGCAAGCTGTCGTTCGGAGGTACAGTCGACCGACATACAGGCTATCCGCTGCATTAGGAGCCTATAGCCAATATGGAGCCCTGGGGCTCCGTGAGTGACAGGTTGAACAATAAACAAAACAAACACGTAGTACATTTACTACTGTGATCACTCTAAGGATCGACCTGTAGATCTTTGTCGCCCCCACTTCAGATCACAAGTCATGTTCTCAATGCAGTCTAAAGCCCGCTGTACCCCGCACGTCCCTGCGTGCCCTATACGTCTAATATCGAAATTTTGCGTCACCAACTGTTTCTATCTGATGTCATATCCTCAGATAGATTTAGCGCCTGAGTGATTTATAAAATTCTCCGACCAGAGTGAATTGACATTTGAAAAGATATTTTCAAACATCAATTATAAATCAATTACTAATTAGCAAGAACAAACATGATTAGATACAAAAGAGTAGATATTATATCCATACTATGTCTAATTGAAACATTAGATGATGAAAGGATTAAATTTTACATCATAACCATGCATGGATAGGTTAAGTTAAACCACTTTGACATCATAATATTTAGGTGATCATAACATGTTACTAGACGTCAATCTTTCATATATGATTATAAATTGTTTAATTGGAGAGCTAAAGATAAATTAAAAGGAGATTTAATTTATCTGATTTTAATTATGAATTATAATTATAATTTATAATCATTGCCAACATATTAGGAACCTAATAAGTCACACATATAAAGAAGTTTATGAAAAAAAATCAATTTCAATTAAATTTGATTTAATTATAAAGTTTGAGAAACTTTAAGAATCAAATATGAGATATTTGATTTTATTAAATTAGAGTTTGTCTTTAATTATAATTAATATTTTAATAGAAATTAAAAAACTGTTTTTTTTTTCTATAAATAGGAATAAGCACAAGGGAGCTAGCACTCCTGCTTAATTCCTCTTAAGAGTTGAGAAACTACTCTGTAGATACTGTTAGAAGCTGGACGCATGAACAGCTTGTATTTAACCCATCAAAAAGGATTTTGAAAGGGATTCAACAAGGAAACTTGAATTAGGTACGATTTTATATTTAATTATTCGAGTTATTCAATTATTGAGATCCGACCAGAAATCGTAAAATTTTATCTTTTTAATGCGCTCATGATTGAATAACGGTTGTATTTCAACAGTAACATCAGAGCCTCTTTTAATCGTTTAATTTGAATTAAAAGCTTGATTATTATTGATTTGATAAAAATTAAGCCTTTTTTATTTAATTAAACTCGAAACTTTTTCTTAAATTGATTTTTTCTTGTCTGCTCCTTGTTTTTGCTTTTTGAATTTTGAAATCTGAAATTAGATTGATATGCTTGCATTTATGCTGAAATTATTGTTGTTATGTAAAACTTATTCCCTGCACAAAAATTAGAATCTATGTTCCCCTTTTTATATTTTTATCCTAGTTGTTATTTTTATGGAAAATTTGGCTTGGGTGTCTGTCACCCTTACGTTTACTGGTCCTTGTGATTTTGTATATTATGAAAATGCATTCCACATTCTGCTTTGATTTGTGTGTTTGCTAGCTAGGTTTTGGAGAGTCAATGGTGAAACCAATGGCGAAATGCCACTATTGAAGTCGTGGTGACCTTGAGCATGATGGTGACATGATAGAGTTCTCCAACACAAAGCAGTGAAGCTGAAAGAAGGAAGCTCGGTGGCGTAGAGAGCAATAGAGGAGCGACAACGGTGAGACTAAACCTAATTTTTGAAAAACAATGGGGCGCATGTATGAACAACGTCTAGGGCAGACATTGTAGGGGCATATGTTCATGCACCAATCAACGCACAGACGTTGATTAAGGTGTGTACAAAAAGGGTTATGACGCGTGCAGTACACGTAGCACACAATATCTCACACGTTTTTTGTTTGATTTTTATGTTTTTAAAGCCATAATTTCAATTACATTAACTTATTAGAGATTAAATTAGTCTATATTTCTATTAAAATTTAAAAACGTTTTTTTAAATGTTTAAATTTTGTTTTCAAAGGATAATCTTTATTAGGAATAATTTGAATTTAGTTTATTTTTTAATTGAATTATGAAATTAAATTAGTTATAAAATCAATAATTAGAATCAAGAAAAGTTTTAATTGATAATTATATCATATTAGATTTTATAAATATAATGAGATTATATTATTTTAATGAGACTAAAAATTTTTGAAAATTTTAAATCCCTCAATTAAATATTAAGTACACGTTGAAAATGTGATAGTAGACCGAATATGTTTTATCTTAAATTAATGGATCTTATTTAACTAAATTTGTACGATTTGGATGAGAAAATTCATGATCATATGGATTAGAGGTAGGGTTAGGAATAGTATATATGGTATACTTTGGCAAAAAGATGTCACTTAACGGATCTAGGAGTCATATAAGATGTGATTAATAAAGTTATCTACCTGATTTAAATTTAATTGGTTTGTTGAGCAAACTTAATATCAATTATTTTTGAATGAGATCCTAACCCATTAGGAAATTATTTGATAATTTCTCGATTTAATAATGAGGGCTATTATTTTGAATATAATATTGGGAGTAATCAAATATATATTAAAGTTCTTATTTTATTTGATTTTTGGGTATAAACTAATACTTGCTCTTTTATATCTTTCTATTATTGAATCAGAGGATGAGTACCAATTTGACATTAGGGAGCATCATAGATGCTAACAAGTTAACTAGCCCTTACTTCGTTACTTTTCAGACAAGTTTCACAATTTGAGAATTATTCTTAAGTAAGAAAAGAAGTTTTATGTTATTGATACAATTGTTCCATCAGAGCCTAGTTCATATGCGACCAATAAGGTTTGGGAGAGATATCAACATTAAATTGATGATGTTGTGCAAGCTACATGTGTAATGTTGGCTAGTATGTCACATTGAGCAAGCTACATGTGTGATGTTCGCTAGTATGTCTCTAGAGCTTCAGAGGCAGTATGAGAACATGGATGCTCCTGCTATAATTATGCATCTCAAAGAGTTGATTAGTGCACAAGGCAGGGTGGAGAGGTATCAATTATCCATGGCATTATTTCAATGCAAGATGGCAGAAGGATCTTTAGTGAACCTACAAGTGCTGAAGATTTAGGTAGATTGAAAAATTAACTCAATTAGGTTTTGTGATAAAACATGAGTTGAGCGTTGATCTGGTGTTGCAGTCTCTTAGTTTGAAATTTTCATTGTTCATTATGAACTTCCACATGAATCAAAAGGATATGTCATTGCCCGAACTACTGTATATGCTTAAGAATACAAAGAGGTGCCTTAAGAAGGAACTCAATTCTTTTATTATTGTGGATTCTTCCAAGAGTAAGAAAAAGGGCTCTAAGAAGAATAATAATAAGAAATAGAAGGCTTATGCTAAATTAGTAAATCCAAAAAGTGGCGTCAAGAAGAAGAAAAATGATAAGGGCACATGCTTTCACTATGGAGTCAATGGACATTGAAAGAGGAACCACCCAAGTTATCTTGCTACCTTGAAAAATAAGAAGCTTAAGAAAGTTGTCTCTTCATATATTTTTATAGTTAAGATCAATCTTTCTACTTATGTTTCATATTCTTAGGCATTAGATACTAGATATTGCTTTCATATATGTACTAACATGAAGATGTTATCATGGAGTGGATCATTAAGGAAAGGTGAAGTAGACCTATAAGTGGGCAATGAAACAAGAGTTTTTGCATTAACTGTAGGAACTTATAGTATAGCTTTGCCTTTTAGCCTATAACTAAAATTAAATAATTGTTATTATGTTCTAGTCGTTACCAGAAAAATTATATCTATTTCTTATTTAGATTTGAATGGATTTGCCTTTATTATTAAAAATAATAGTTGTTCTTTTTATAAAGATGATGTAGTTTAGGTCATGTCAACGAAACTAAAATCCAAAAATTACATAAAGAAGGATATTTGTATCCTTGTAATTATGAATCATATGAAACTCATTAATCTTATTTATTGGGAAAGATGACCAAACTACACTTTAGCGGAAAGGGAGAACATGTCAATGAGTTACTAAAGCTTATACATTCAAATATATGTGGGTTGATGTCTACTAGTGCCAGAGGTGGATTCTCACATTTCATTACGTTCACGTATGATCATTCTAGATATAGTTATGTGTACTTAATGAAACAAAAATCTGAATCATTTGAAAATTTCAAAGAATTTAGACTTGAGGTTAAGAAACAAATTGTTAAAAGTATTAATATACTTAGATTAGATAGAGGTGGTGAATACTTAGACCATGAGTTTCTTGATTACTTAAAAGAGAATGTTATTCTCTCATAATGGACTCCTTTTAGAACTTCATGACATAATGGAGTATCTGAGAGGAGAAATAGTACTCTATCAGTTATGGTACATTTCATGATGAGTTATGAAGTCCTTCCTGTCTCCTTTTGGGGATATGCCATTGAAACTACTCCTTATCTTCTAAATAGAGTTCCATCCAAATTGGATGGCAAGACACCATATGAGATATAGACTGGTAGAAGACCAAGGTTGTCACACTTGAAGATATAGGGATGTGATGCTTATGTGAAGCATGTAATATCTTATAAACTTTAAGCTAGATCAGATAAATTTAAATTTTTAGGGTATTTAAAAGAGAATATCATATATCAAATTTATCATCGCCTTGAGCAAAAAGTGCTTATCTCATGACATACTACATTCTTAAAAAGAGAATTTATTCTTAAAGAAAGTAGTGGGAGTGAGGTAGAACTTAGAGAAGTTTAAGAGTCACAAATTACATCCAGATCGAACTAGAACCTCAAGTTGATACATATGATGTACAACCAGTGGTTCAAGAGACATATAGTCTACAACACACTACTGGGATACATCATCCCCCACTAAATTGGATCTACATATTATAAGGGGAAGGATAATGTATTGCTCATACATTATGAGCATACTACGTTTAAAGAAGCAATATCTGACATTGATTCATTACTATGGAATGAAGCCATGAGATCTGAAATGGAATCCATATACACCAACCAAATATGGACTTTGGTGGATGCAGTTGATGGTATTGTACTTATTGGATGTAAGTAGATTTTTAAGAGAAAAATTAACATGGATGGTAACGTACATATGTACAAAGCAAGAATAGTAGCTAAAGGTTGCAAACAAAAAACAAGGAGTTAATTTTAATGAAACCTATCTCCAGTAGCTATGCTAAAATCTATAAGGATCTTATTGGCTATAGTTACATATAATGATTATGAAATTTGATGTATAGATGTCAAAATAGTATTTCTCAATGGGAATTTTCAAGAGGAAGTTGATATGACACAACCTGAGGGTTTTGAATCTAAGATATTTCCTAATTAAGTATACAAGTTGCAAAAGTCTATTTATGGACTTAAGCAAGCATCACGAAGTTGGAACACCCATTTTGACAAGACAATCAAAAAGTTTGATTTTATCAAAAATATGGATGAACCATATCTCTATAAGAAGGATAATGGGAATGTAATCATTTTTTTAGTGTTATATATGGATGGCATATTTCTCATTGGAATTGATATATCAATGCTCCAGTATGTAAAGTTTTGGTCATTGAAGAACTTCGCTATGAAGGATATGGGAGAAGCAGCCTATGTTCTAAGAACAAAGATCTATAAAGATAGATCAAAGAGGTTGCTTGGGTTATCTCAATCCACACATATATACAAAGTGTTAAAGAGGTTTAGCATGGAGAATTCCAATAGGGGATTCTTAGCTATGTTGTATGGGATTTCTCTCTTACAGAGTATATATTCTAGGACATAAGAAGAGACAAAATAAAATGGATTGTGTTCTATAAGCTTCGAAATTTAGATCAATCATATATGTAATGTTATGTACTAGACTAGATGTCTATTATGCTTTGAGCATAACAAGTAGATTTCAAGCCCATCCAGGTAAGTGTCACTGGACGATTGTAAAAAGCATCTTAAAGTACTTAAGAAGAACTAAAGATGTTTTCTTGGCCTATGAAAGAGCTAAAATGAGAGTTCAAAGATATTCAGATGTTAGTTTTTAATTAGATCTAGATGATAATAGATCATGGACAGGTTCTTTACTCTAAATGGTGGCACGATAAGTTGGAAAAGTTCCAAACAGCCAACGATTGCAGATTTTACAACCTAAGTAGAATACATTCAAGTGTCAGAGGTGGAAAAAGAAGCGGTTTGAATCAAGAAGCTCGTCACTGAATTTGGAGTGATTCATAGCATTGTTGAGCTTACAGTATTATACTATGACAACAATGGTGCCATTATGCAAGAAAAGGAACCAAGTTCTTATCAATTTTCTAAACATGTACTTATGAAGTTTCACTTAATTAGGGAGATAATGGAGTAGAAAGATATAAAATTGGAGTGAGTTCTCACTGAAGATAATCTTTTAGATCCTTTCACTAAGCCATTTTCTTAGAAGAGACATAATCGATATATAGATGGATATGGTATTAGATATGTAGGCGATTGGCTTTAGTGCAAATGGGAGATTGTTAGTTGATGCCCTTACAGCCAATCGATTGGTTGCAATTTGATGTATGACATTATTATTTAATTTTTTGAAAATTAAAGGTAATTCATTAACTATAGTGAAACTATGTACAACATTATAATGAAATTTCCTCTGTGGAAATCAAAAGAATCCTTTACAATGGCAAAACATAAGCTAGAAAGTATAATATGCAATCATCTAAGTTGAACCAATGTGATTTCATACTCTCTGACAAGTGTTAGGTTGTATCTTTCGCTATAATAAGACTTCACGTCTCATTGAAAATAAAATCAGCAAGTTGGTATGGGCTGGTTTACTCTTTACGATATATTCTCCAATTCCTCTCACGCCATATGTTGTAGATTGTGACTGAAAAAGTTGTTTGAATTAGTTGATGATCTTGCGACCGTGAGCTAGACATGCAGATGATCCATGGGAGTTTTCTTTGTCTTTATGTATTATGTTAATTACATTTGATGGTTTAATACTAAAGGTAAAATCCCTAGAATAATTACTGTGTATTTGAAATTATGATGACATCATAATTATGAGATTTAATTTGCATTTACGTATTGTTCCTAAATGTTCCTAGTTGTAGTTTTATAAAGATAGGATATTGATGAAACGGTAAAACTAGCAGACATTATATGTTTCCAGGTTTAGCATAGCCTCCCTTTTTCCTTTTTATACATATAAATAAACAATAGTTGACAAATAAAGAAGAGAGAATTTTAATTGAGAAGAGAGCGAATGTTAATTGATCTCATAAATTAAATTATAGATATACTTAAATAATTGATGTCCTAAATTAAAGGATAGATATACTTAAACTAATGTGTGAGTGCTTATTAAAAAATAAGTCACTAAACTAACTTGACTATGAGGATCCCAAGTTGAATATTAATTATGTGTCTATGGATTTCCTCATGATGATAGTTATATAATTGATCTTTATATTTGGGATTACGAAGGTTTCTCATATTAGAATTATTGTGTTTTGATGTTACTTATGAACTATTCTAGGATAATTCAATCGATAGTACTTAGATGCAGTATGAACCATATAGGGAAAATTAAGTCAATAAAGGATTCATCACTCTAAATTAATTAGAGAGAATGTTGTACTATTCTTGATTAGTAGTGATTTATAGAATTCTCTAGCTAAAGTAAATCGATATTTGAAAAGGTGTTTTCAAATATCAACTATAAATCAATTACTAATTAGTAAGAACGAACGTGATTGGATACAAAAGAGTCACTACAAAAATTTATACAATCCGCGACGTTTTATTGACAAAACATCGCGAATTGTACAAACTTTTCATGATGTTTTAAAAACGTCATGAAAAGTTTGAATTTTTCGTGACGTTTTATGAAAACATCACAGATTTGTGACACTTTCCGTGACGTTTTATGAATAAAACGTCGCGGAATAAAAACCGCAACATTTTGTTGAAGAAAATGTAGCAGAAGGGTAAGCTAAAACGTTCTGCATTAAGAGCAAAACCAAGTTTTGGTTTTCTTAAAACTCGCTACTCCTTCCCTCCCCCCCCCCCCCCAAAAAAACC
>JANQAP020000509.1:1351319-1363626 GCA_026874005.2 Erythroxylum coriaceum
GTGTGTTGAATGGAGATGTATTGTCGAGAAGGCTCGATGATTCTGGAAGTTGGGTTTGAGAAACCCATCCAAGTTCTAGTTGCGATTTTTTGTGTTGCTTGCGTATCTGTGATTTTTTGATTTTTTTTGTGGCTGTTGGGTATCGGTGTTGTGTTTTCTTTGGGTAATAGCAATTGTGTTTTGTAGGTGAAGTGAAGCTGGGGTAATTGTATGTAAAACTAGGTAATGTGACACGTAGTGCTTTGTGATTGAAGTCAAGTTTAGTTGTTGATGGAATCGCCATTGAAGTTGCAAATGATTGATTATTTTCATTTTCAATTCCAAGCACTCTTTCTACTTTCAAGTAGATGTCATGTTAGTGATTACCGTGTGGGTGGCTTGAAAGCTTGTAGTCTTTTAATTATCGGTTTAAGTTGTTAGATGCTATTTTATAAAGTCCTAGTGGAGTCCATCGGAGTGGAATATCACAATCATAATCATCCATAGTTTAGGGATGAGCTAAAAGTTGCGACAGGAGGTTTGTTTAAATGTCTTTGTTGAGTTTTGGGTCTTACTGCGATAAGGTCCTTTGTGAGGACTCTTAGAAGAATTTGGCTCTTGTTTTCATTTTTCTCTTCATTTATGTGAAGTGAATATGTTCAATTACATTGAAAGTTAATAACTTGGTTTTAGGAAAAATCATAACGAGTGGACAAGGGGAAAATAGGCACTTCGATCATTGAAAGCATTTTTGGGATTCGGATGAACGACTGCTTAACCCACAAAGCAAAAGTTAGAATCATTGAGGAACAGTAATTGTGGCATGCATGTTTTGTTTTTTGAAGCGTCAAACATAATTGTGGTGAACTTTTTAACATTACGTGTAAGGTATAGTTTTTGTCTGTGCTTGATGTCAGATCCTCTTACATAAAGTATTGATCATAATTCAGTTGTAAGTAGAGCAATTAGTAAGTTCATAAACTGATATTTTAGTTATCCATTTGTTGCAGGCATCTTGTTAACATGATTATGAATTTGCATGCTCCAAGTTAAGTTGGAATGTTGCATTAAGGTATACAGGAATTCATCTATCTATGCTTTCATTGACCATTACCACAATGTAACGAATTTTAGCTCTAAGCATTATCATTTGAAAATTCTTTCATAATTGATTGATGTAGAATGGTCTGGCGAGGTACGGAACATCACTTATTCTCCAGATAACAAGTCTGTTTCTGTGGTTTATCGTGTGACACTATACGGGATTGATGCTGAGGTAAGTGTCTCAATTTATGATTTTTTGCATGAGTGCAAATATATCATAGTAACAAAAGATGTCCTCAGTAGGCACTGTGGTTGCTGAGTTGTTTCAACTCATTCAAGGCCAAGGTTATGAGTCTTTTGGATTCAATATGGGATCCCATGGAACTAATCTTGGCACATTTAAGTATCCAGTCTTTTTTGTGCTGCTCATTAATTAACAGAAGTTACTTTTTGAAGCAGGATGCTGATGTGGAGAGAATAACGAGATGGGCAAGAATAGTGATGACCACCATAAAATGAAGGATGACAGTGAGCAGGATTTGGTAGAAACAGGTTATCTGGAGAATGTAAATGGGGCTCAAGAAAAAGTTAGGAGTATTTTTGTTGCAAAATAATACTATAAAAGTTAGGAGTACTAAAAAAATTAAACAACAAAAAAAGCTCTTGGAACTTTTATGTTCTACACATAATATTCGTTTAGGTTAGATATATATACTCATATTGATATATTATACACTTATGATGTACTTTTTATATTAATTAGTATATTATGACATGTTTGCAAATTGCAATTAAATAATAAATTATTTGCACGTATGAAATTCTTGTGATACATGAATAATTATTAAAATTAATGATATATTAAAAAATTGAAGAATTAAATAAATAAAATTTATAAATAATATTGAATAGTTATTAAACAAATTTATTTAAAAATAATTATTAAATTAAAATTATTTTCAAAAAATGAAAAAAATAATAATTAAAAGAAAAACGTCGCAGAATGCTTTCCGCGACATTTCCAAAAACGTTGCAGAATGTGACTTTCTGCGACGTTTCCAAAAACGTCGCGGAATGTCCGATCTTTCAGTGACGTTTTAAAAAACGGTGCGAAATGTCAGTGTTTTCTGTAACTTTTTTTCAAAAACATCGCAAAAACCTTTTGCTTACATCACATTCGGCGACGTTTTTTGTAACATTTTTTAAAACGTTGCAAATGGTATTTTGTGAAGTTTTTTGAGATTCTGTGACGTTTTTTGAACGTCGTCAATTGTGCTGTTTTCTTGTAGTGAGTAGACACTATATCCATACTCTGTCCAATTGGGAAATTAGATGACGAAAGGATTAAATTATACATCATAACTATGCATCGATAGGTTACATCAAACCACTTTGACATTCCTAATATTTAGGTGGTCATAATATGTTGCTAGACATCAATCTTGATCTATGATTATAAATTATTTAATTAGAGAATCAAAGATAAATTAAAAGGAGTTTTAATTTAGTTGATTCAAATTATGAATTATAATTATAATTTATAATCATTTCTAATATATTAGGAACCTAATATGTTACACATATAGAGCAATTTGTGAGAGAAAAATCAGTTTCAATTAAATTAAACTTAATTATAAAGTTTGAGAAATTTTAGGGATCAAATATGAGATATTTGATTTAATTAAAATTAAATTAATTATAATTAGAGTTTGACTTTAATTATAATTAAGGTATCTAATTTTAATAGAACTTAGAAAAATCCTAATGTTTTTTATATAAATAGGAACCTGCTTAATTGCTCTCAAGAGTTGAGAAACTGCTCTATGGATACTGTTAAGAGTTGGACACGTGAACAGATTGTGATTGACACATCGAAAAGATTTCGAAAGGATTTCAATGGAAAAATTGAATAAAATATGATTTTAATTTTTTATTATTTGAGTTTAATTATTCAAGTTATTTAATTATCAAGATTCGACTGAAAATTGTAAAATTTTGTTTTTCTATTTTGCCGTGATTTGATCACGATTGGTTTCAAGGACCCGCAAGTGCTGACTTCATATCACAACTAGTGAAACAAGCTTCTTGTCAGTGTTTACTCTCAAACAATGAACGAGCATTGTCGAACTGGTAGTTCCCATCATCAGTTTAAAAAATGGTAACTCTTTCTCTATTTAACTATGAGGTTTTTGTTTACTAACTTTTGTGGCTTGCATTTATCCTTTATCTGATTTTTAACACATTCTTTGTAATTATATAAGCTTTTCCTTTACATTATTTTTCTATCTTTTATATATTCCTCGTATGATTTATAACTCATTCTCTGGACTTCTATACATCTTACATTATTTCGTTTTACTTATCGAAATTATAAATGTTTTAAACAAATTACAATAATATTAAATTATCAATAAAAATGATAGAATGAAAGATATTTTTGTTTAATTAAATGAAACAAGAATTATGAATTTTTTAAAAAATTTAATGAGCAAATTGGCGTAAGCCATAAGACTTAGTTAAAAGCTTTTTTTTCTTACTTTTCAAAGCCTAGGACCTAAATATAGGTGTTTCATCTTAATTTTGACTCAACTTTAGGAGTTTTATCTTAATTTCAATCCTTAAGATTCAGTCCAAGCATTTCCATCTTTATTCCAAACCCTATAATCCACTCTACACATTTTATCTTAATTGAAAACCATAAGACCCAACTCTAGGCATTTTATAATAATTTTAAGTTCTGAGATTCTTTCCAAGCATTTTATCTTAATTTTAAACCCTATAATCCATTCTAAATATTTTATTTTAATTTCAAGCCCTAAGACTCAACTATAGGCATTTCATCTTGATTCCATGACTCATTCTAAGAATTTTATCTTACTTTTTAAATCCTAAGAAACAACTTTAAGTATTTCATTTTGATTTTAAGCCCTAAGACACAACTTTAGGTGTTTCATCTTGATTTTAAGCCTTAATTTCCAATAATCGGCATTTCATTTTGATTTTAAAAGAGCTAGTTCTATGCACCTTATTTTATTTTAAAGCCTAAAGATCTATTCTAGGAATTTTCATTTTAATTTCAAACCTTAATACCCAACGGTAAGTTTTTTCAAAGCCCTAAGACCCAACTTGTAGGCATTTCATTTTTTATTGAAACAATACAATCTATTATAGGAATTTCATTCTTATTTCTAAGCCCTATGTAAGATTATAAACTCTTAGTTGTTTAACAACATGTTCTCTAATTCAACATGTTTCTTAAATTCACACCCAAATTCATTTTAATTTGAACTTGACAAATTTTTAAACCAAATTGTTTAGATAAGTGTGGTGGAGTTTCTAACACCTTCCTTATTCTATAATCGACCTTTAAACCTTAAGTCTTAAGTTCTTATAGTTTCTTTTCTCTTACATTTTTCTATATCTTATAGTTTCTTTTCTCTTATATTTTTCTATATCTTTCCTTATTAAGGTAAAGTAATAACCATAGTTTTATATCAAAATGTATCATAAACCATCATTTTGTTTAGGGCGTGCCAGAAATATAGCAATAGCTATCATAATAATGATGTATAAAACATTGTTATGCAAAGTAATGGTTATTATGTAGTGAAAAAAATAATGAGTGATTAAATTTTATATTATCCATATCTTTATGTCTAGTTATGATCTATACATGTTTTAAATATGACTATTTTTCCTTAATATGTAGGTTTCAAGTAGATCATACCAAATGGATGATAAAGCTATGGGTGAGCATATATCACCCAACTTATTACATACCTGATTGCTCTATTTGATTTTAAGATTTAATGTTACTTATATCAAAGAAAACTAATTTATCCAAGTTAAAAATAAAAATTAACAAGGCTACCTTTAAGATTTCTTACATGTTCTAATATTAGGCAAATATATCTTGTTGGATCAAACAAGGTTTTAAAGATTTTTTTTACAATAACAAAATATGTTATTATTATCATTTTTATATTTGGTGATATTAGTAAGTTAATTAGTTAAAGATTAAAAAAAAGGTCAATGATCAAGTTTAATGAAAAGGAAAAGTGACCAAAGGATAAAAATAAGCAAAGTCTGCATTAAATACAATTTAAGAAAGTTTCAAGGATATTCAAGTTAAGAACCAAAAACAAGAAACAATAAAGTTATTCTATATCTAATAACCATTATAATTTTTCATGCAACCTTTTTTTGGCCATTTTAATTAATTAGATGTTTAATCATTACATAGTCATACATCAAGGACATATCTTAAATACCTTTTTACAATTAATAGAAAATCTGACATGTGAATGAATGAATCACATGAAAAGGAAGTGGCTTCAAAAGGAAGAGGTATACTTTTTAAAGTCTTTAAAGATGAGAAATTTTGATGATAAGGAGACCTCCATAGGTGATAGTGATAGGATGATATAAAGATTATAACAAAGAAATTTAAGTTCTTAAAGAAGAAGAGAGACAACTAATTAAAGAAGAAAAAGAAAGCATTTAAGGTCATATGGCATGAAATTATTGGGTCAAGGATTGAAGAATCCAAATATATGTTTTACAGCTAATAGTGGTGAGGTAACCTCTTAAATTTTTGTAATGATAATGATGATTGTAATATTGAGTTTTCATATGATAAGTTAGTTGAATGCCTAAAGGCCATGATCTTGAAAATGAAGAAAATTTCTTCTAAATATAAAGAGACTTAAAAATGTTAGATGCATTCATAATTGAGAGTGAGAAAATGAAATGTGATTTGAATGACATGGTGTATTCTAAGAGTGTGGTTATTGTTAATGAAAAGGAGATATGAAGATGGAGATGGAGATTAATGACCTTAAAAAGTTTGTATCTAAGTTCATTATGGATAATGAAATTTTGGATAGCATGCTTATAGCCAAAAAGATCTTGATGATAGGCATGTAATTAGTTTCACTTATGAAACTGTACAATCTAATTCAAATATAAACTTTAAGAGAGGTAAGCATTTATATGACGAGACTATGTCAAATTCATCATACAAGCATCTTACATCTTTTAAATATGTAAAAAATTGAAGGCCCACATATCATCTTTTAAGTCTTAACAAAATTGAAAATTTGAAATTTCATGTATTTATGTATGGTTCATATTTTAGAATTCAAGAACATAACATCCAACGTAATAATAGTTATAAATTTAGTGTGATGCCATCCTACAAGAGTATATAACAATCTCATTAAGCTTGTTATTATTATAGACCTCAACTTTTATTAAAAGGCATTACACATGCTCTTACTCATTATAAACCATATTTTAATCAAAGAAGCATGTCGTTTTTCAATTCATATGTTAAGCCTCAAAGTCATATGAGGCAAGTTCATAATCTCATATAACCAAAAGAGGCCATTATATCACTCAATTCACCCATCAAGACTTAGAAATGAATATGTTTCATAATTCGTATATGTTTCAATAACATGATTATAATTTTTATTATTCATTTTCATATGAGATATCATTTTTGTAGTGATTATGGACATATAAAAAGAAAGTAGTATTTGAAACAATGTTGTTAAATAAATCTGAAATGATGTAGGTTTATAAATTTTTTAAAACTAACACCCAAAAACCTAAATTTTTGTAGGTATTTAAAACACATTGATTTATTTTCCTTGTAGTTCAATATTAAGTGGTATCACTAAGAGTCCTCATATGATCTAAAATAAGAAAATTACTATAAAAAGGCTAATTCTTAAACCAAGTAGAGTAGAAAATAAGGTAACCATTAATGGTATATAAAAGAAGAAAACCATTTGCTTTTTTGTTTTGATGCAATGTAAAAAATGTATTGATAAAAAATGTTTTGTACAAAGTCTATGGTGCATACCCCAGCCATACAGATAGATAAAATCTTCTTGACTGCAGACTAAACAAGAAGATCTAACATCAATACATAGAAGATCAAAATACAGCAAAAAATGGTGCTCGGTCATTTATGCAAAATAACCATGGGTGGTCATTTTGGCAAAATGACCATGCCTGGTCATTTGGGTGAGCCAAATGACATTGCCAAAAGCATATCTAATAACAAAATCAAAGACAATTCCAAAAGCAGAATAGAAATCGAACTACATGACATAACAGGGAGGCTATGTTCTCCCATCCAGCAGCTGCGGTCATAGGAAATTCTTTGTCTCTTCAGCAGCAACACTTGAATTGGCCAGTAACAGGTGGGGAAGAAAGCCAGAATTGAGGCTAGCCAGCAACACCAAAGTAGTACTAGCACCATCCAGAAATAAACCACCACCAGCAACAAAAGCAGCCTACTCCAAGTTAACCATTCCAGTACCATGGGGATACTTCAACTACTGCAGAAGCTTATTCCATCCCCAGCATGCTGCACCCCCATCCGAAACATGTAGATCATACTGCATCCTACAGATATGTCCCGAGTTAGCATCAAAGAATTCAAAGTATACCTCTCTAGCTTCAGACCGTGCTAGCCACCTGTAAGAAAGAGTTAGTCATAAAAAGTACATGGTCCTGATGGGCATACCCGACCTAGATAGGGTTATTCCTTAACCCAGCTGCAGTTTTTGTAACTTCCCTTTCATATCAGCCACCCAGCTTCCCTACGCTCCAGTGCTTCTTGCCTTCAAACCGCAACTTCAGTCTAGTTCCTAGGTAGTAGAAAGTTTACCATCAGACAGGCCTCCTCACTTAGCAGATACTCCCCCGACCATCCATTGCCTGAAGCCAAACTAGATCGAACTTCTATCCATCGAGGCTATCCAGTAGCCCTATTCACCAGCCATACTTAGCCTCAACTATCAACAAGAGCGGCTCACCAATACCAGCATGATAATTGCACCAAGTTGCTTCAGTCAACAAACACAGCCAATGTACAGAGCCCGTAACCGCACGCCTGTCCATACCATCCAACTCCACTACAACCAAGATGGCCAAAGTACTAGCCCACTCTGATTATCAACCCATACAATGAACAATAACTAGTAAAATCAAAGACCAAATTGTTCCCTTCATACTTCCACAATATCTGCAACAGAATTGCCAGCCCTTAGCATACATAAGAGGCAATCCTGCCTTTTGTGTTCACAGCATTCATTTCCATAACATCAAAGAGGGCTGAAGTCCCAGCCCTCTTCATTTGGCAACCCGTCCAATTAACAGTAACAAGCATGAGCAAAGAAAGTTTATTCATCTGATAGCCAAACCAACCCCACTCAGTCAGTCCATCTTCTATGCGCCTTTTGAAGGTTAGTGCCTAATCTAACATGTCTAGTTGTGTCAGTGTATGTAACCCAGTATTCGGCTCAAGTGTCACCCTTCTCCATGAACAGTACCTTCCAGCACAAACCAAGTTGCCAGTGCACTAAATTCCCCCTCACAACTTCAGCCTTCTAACCAGAATGGGGCATATCCCAACCAAAACTACACCAAACCGTAAACATGAATAGTAACAATACCAAAGAGCTCAAAAAGTTATCAAGTCAGCCAGATATAGTCGATATAAGATTTTATAAACAACCAATTTAATCTTGGCAACTACATCAGTAATTGTAAAGGAGGCCGAGTCTAATATGGTAGCATTTCTTATTTTCCATATGGTGTAGATGGTACTCATTAAGGCTAGTCTAGCCGCTTTACAACGTAATCGCGCACCATTATAAGTTTGCTTGATCCACTTCACAGCACTAGGCAATGTAGTCATGAGACAAGTCATGCCCAACCACTCCCGGATGGATCTCCAAATTGCACCTGAAAAAGAGCATTGGGAAAAAATATGGTTAACAGTCTCCATTTGGGTATGGCATAGGCTGCATGTACGATCAATCTCTATGAAGGCCAAGTTATCCTTAGTTGGGAGCCTATTACGAAGACCAAGCCAAGCGGTAAATGAATATCTCAGTGGTATGTACTGCTTCCAAATGAAGGACATCCTGGGCTTCTAAGGATATTTGACTCTCAACATGCCATGCACCTTTTGTGAAGACAAGATACCATTATTGCATAATGAATGTATTCTTGATTCCACTTCTGTTCGGCCACCCAGCTTAGAAACTAGGAGGTCCCGGATCTGCCCCAACTTTTTCATCAAGGCCAAATCTCGATTATGAGGTATCAAATCCCAAATAGATGAGCCTTGAAGGTAAACTTCATGGATCCAGCAGATCCATAATGAATCTACTTTCTCATGAATATTCCACATAACTTTGGACAGTGGAGCCGAATTCCATAGCTTGCAATTTTTCAGCCCTAAGCCACCTTCCTCCTTTGGGACACTTATATGATCCCAAGCTACCCGAAAATGTCTTCCTCCCTAAAGAAACAATCTACAGATGGAGGTGATCTGGTCAATGATAGTAGTGGGAATAGGGAAGGCTTGGAGCCAAAAAGAAAGAACTCCCTGAATGACAGAGTTAACTAGCTCTATTTGGGCTGCATAAGAGAGGGTCTTCCTATTCCAATTATTAATATATGTCTTAACCGAGTCTATTAACACCGAAAACTGAGCTACATAAACCTTCAGAGGAGCTAATGGGATTCCAAGATACCGAACCAGGAACTCACCAGGTGTGAAGGAAATCATCTCCAAATTCGCTTCCCTTTCCAGACCATGAACACTAGCTAAAAAAACATTGGATTTGAGTGGATAGATCCGTAGACCAGCCACTTCAGATAAGACATGTAGAGCATCCGGTAAAATTTGTATAGAGCCCCTATCACCTCTAGAGAAGAGCATTAGATCATCCGCAAATGCAAAGTGGGTAATCCCAAGTGATTTGCATTTCGGGTGGTGATGAAAAGATGGGTCAAATGTTCTGATAGATAATAACTGAGAAAGGTACTCCAAGCAAAGGGCAACAATAGAGTGATTTAGTTGTTTTAGGAGTTGGCCCTCTTGAAAAAATTCAAGCACTGCAGTTACGATGTCATTGCCAACAATAGCCAGTTCATTTTGAAGAAGGATGAAGTATACCCATCCAGGCCCGGGGCCTTATCGTTACCAATATCAAACACAGCTCGTTTAATTTCTTCAACCTATATTAGGGCAATCAGCATAGCATTTGAAGCATCATCCAATACCGAACCCCTGTGAGTTATAGTACAATCGATATCCCAAACTGGTGTGGAACTTCCAAGCAGGTCTTTATAATGGGAAACAAAACTGTCAGCTACCTCAGTTAAAGAAGAAGTCAGAGACCTACCTGGTTTTGTAATGCAAGATATTTCATTCCGTTTAACCCTCTTCCTTGCTATTGAATGAAAATATTTAGTACTTTTATCAGCTTCAACAATGTGTCTACATTTAGCTTTCTGTTGGAAGAACTGACATTCTGCTTCCCTAAAAAATTTAGCCTGCTTTCTTTTATCATTGACAACCTGCTGTAGTGCCAGGTCAGTCAGATTGTTAAGGGAGGCTTGATAGGCCAAGTGAAAATCTTCTAAAGCCAGCTTGACTTTATGTGAAATGTGTCCAAAGGTTTCTGTGTTCGTTTGTCTTAAAGGGTACTTCAATAATTTCAGCTTCCGACACAGCACAAACTGAGCTGTACCATAAACTGCCAACTGCCAACTCCGAGAAAGAATTGTTTGGAATTGTGGGTGTTGAAGCCACATGTTGAAAAATTTAAAGGGTCTATTACCATGTACTTTCACATCTGAGAAATCCACTAGTATTGGGCAATGATCCGAATCTACCTGCATGGCTAAAACATGGGCTGAAACTGTATATCCCAAAGTACTCTAAGTCAAATTAAGGAGAACTCAATCCGATTTGGCCCAAAGTGACTTCTTGTGCCAGGTATAAAATTCTCCCGTAGCTAGTGCATCTTCTAACCCATTAGTAAGCCGAAAATCCAAAAGATCTTTGAGTAAGTAGGCAGTAGGCGATTGGCATCCAATTCATTTATTTGCCGAGCATACACAGTTGAAATCTCCCATAATCATCCAAGGAATTTTCTCAGCCAGATTAAGACTAATCAAATGATGCCATAATTCACGCCGTTTAATAACACTGTAGAGGCCATACACACAAGAGAGCTGAAATGTGTCTTGAGTGGTGCAACATTGAATGTAGCAATGTATAAATTGTTTACCTTTCTCCATAACCTGACAATGATAGAATTTCAGATCCCATATGAGACATATACGGCCCCCTTTCATCTATTCAAAATTATGGTTGTATTCCCACCCTTCAAACCGATTTTGCATCATCAGTCTAAGGTTAGCTTGTCAAAGCTTAGTTTCCAATAAACAGACTAATTTACATCTATGTTGTCGAAGGAGTTGGACAACATGGCCTTGTTTTGAGGCCTTATTGAGGCCTCGAATGTTCCAGCTGAGCATCTTCATAACACTGAAGTGGAGGTACTTTCCCCTCCTAGTCTCTTGTTCGGAGCATTATATCCTTTACTCTTGTCTAGTCCAACAATGCTAATCTAATTTCCCACTGTTGCTCCTGCAGAAATTGATTTACCAGTTGAGGCAATTATAGAAATAGTGCCTTTTTGCATCCTACCTTTTTGCTGTTCCGTGCCAGTGGTTTCGGCTGGCTGCACTATACTCAGACTAACATTCACTGCTACTGTCCTAGGTACTGTTACGCCCTTCCCAGTAGTAGGCAAGCCTTTGACCTTATCGGATCCTACTTGACCAATCTGTTGAGAAGGTGACGCTTCTTTGGATAAAGAAGCTACTGGTTATAGTTTAGTAGATGGCATCCTTTGTTCCTTACTTGGGTCTCCACTGGAGACCAGATGAGCATGCTGCGCCATCACTCCTTTACCTCTACTCCCCTGTTTATGTGCTACTATTTGCCAAGTACCTTCTCCCTGTGTACGGCCTCCTGCCTGAGTCTTACTAACCCTTTGGCTGGTAACATTCAGCCTGACTGTGACTGCTATGGCAGCACTCTCTTTACGAGTCACACTTTTATTTCCCTCCTATCCAGTTAAAGTGCCTATGCCTTTATCCGTGGAAGAAAGTTCCTAACCTGTTTGGACCCCAGGAGATTCAGTTAACACCGCAGCTACTTGCACATCACCCTCCAAGGCTGAAGTAGACCGAACCCCCTGAGTCTGGTTCCCTGCTAGTTCTGTGCTAATTGTCTCTTGCACATTCTGCCTTCTGCTCTTGGATTTACAATCAAAAGGGGTATGGCCAAACTTTTGGCAACTATAGCAGTAGCTAGGATATGTCTCATAAACAACCTGTTGAGTATACTTGTGTCCCCCAGGCATTCGGACAACAAAATTAAGAGTTGATTGCTTTGCTACAT
>JANQAP020000509.1:1421299-1440695 GCA_026874005.2 Erythroxylum coriaceum
ATCAGTCCATTGCTTTAGTTCCCTGTGGTTTGGAGTTCAGTATTGGTGATCCGGAGGATTACAATTATCTGTTTTTTCCTATGTATCAATACCATTCAGGGTACTAGTTCTCAAATCTGTTTTTGACAGCTGATGCGCTCGTTTCAACTGGTTTGGCAGATCTTGGTTATGTGTACGTCAATATAGGTATTGATCCGGCCAGTTCTGAATTTTCACCTCAATTTTGCTCGTTGATTCTTTTTATGACTTAAAGTGTATTTCATAAACTGCAGATGATTGCTGGTCTGCGCGAATACGAGATTTAAAGGTTAACTAAAGCTTTTTCATTTTCTTCTCTTCCTCACTTTAATCACAGTGATGCGCTCCAATTTCAATCAACTATAATAAACATGACAAACATTATTTAGCATGCACAAACTGGACCACTCTCATCTTGTGTATTATGTGCAAATCAATCTATTTGTTAATCTGTGTTAGTTGCAAATTTGCTACTGCTGATTTTTGTTGGTTTACAGGGTCAACTGGTTCCTGACCCAAAAACATTTCCCTCAGGAATCAAAGCTCTTTCTGATTATGTACATGAGAAGGGCCTCAAGCTTGGTGTTTATTCCGATGCAGGGTGCGGCAGAGATTTCAACACTTACTCAGAAGCTGAACTCAGATTATTACTGAAAAGTTTTCAACTTTTTTTTATAATTTTAGGACCCTTCTTATTCTTTGAAGCTTGCTTTCGTTTATATAGGGTTTTCACTTGTCAAGTTCGGCCTGGATCACTTCTCCATGAAAAGGATGATGCAAACTTATTTGCTTCGTGGGTTTGTATCTTTTTATCTTGTGCTGAATCTTGTTGAAATGGCTATTTAAGATTGCCTATTTACATGTAAGTTTGCATGGGGAGGGTTAGTCCCTATGTTCTGCTTTTTTATTAGAGGTGTCAAATCTGTGGCTTAAAGCCGAAGAAAGACAATTACTACAGTAGAAGACTGGATCCAGAGAACCCTCTGGTCTCAAGTCACAGCATGTCTTTATAGCCATTATCTCTTTTTTTTAAGGTCATGAGATATACACTAAAGACATACAAAATCAAATGTTTAAATGAACACATGCTCCTCATTGCCATATTTTTGGTGCAGGTAATCATTCTTATTTATCTCAAGTAAGAGGCCACGATATAGGAGTTCATTTTTGCGTCAAAAATGTTTTTCCTTTATTTTCCTAAAGTATCACTTTGATTTAATGCTTAATTCTTTGTTAACAGGGTGTGGATTATTTGAAGTATGACAACTGTTATAACCTGGGAATCAAACCAATAGAAAGGTTTTCTTTGCCTTAGTCTCATTTAACATGTCAAGATAACTATTTTTCAGAACCTTTAGATTAACTTCATGTCTTTTGATTCTTTCCAGATACCCTCCAATGCGTGATGCTCTAAATGCAAGTGGGCGTCCTATTTTTTATTCACTTTGTGACTGGTAATCCAGTTAATCCTTGGTTTTTATTGACCAGATGCTGATGTTTAACTTGTGAATTAATTTGCATTATTTTAATTTTGGCAGGGGTGTTGATGACGTCCCAGAATGGGGTAGAAATGTTGGAAATAGTTGGCGTATATCAGATGACATAAATGATACTTGGGCAAGGTTTAACTTCTGGACTTTTGTTTCTGGTACATCATTAGAAAAGTAAATGCTAGAACAATACGCTTGTACACCATTAGAAAAGTAAATGCTAGCACAGTATGCTTGTACATCATCAGAGAAGTAAATGCTACAACAGTATGCTTCACATAAAGGGTCCATCTAGTTTTGAGTGCTTTCTAAAGTTTGCACACCTGTATCCGTTTCACGTTCCAGTCAATAAGCATCATCATTGAAGACTTTTAGGGGCAAAATTTCAATTCATAAACCATTTTAGGTCAAAATGTAGCTATCAATGTTTACTTCTTTCCTTGTTTAGCTGAGTAGTTCCATATGTCCTATG
Organism: Erythroxylum coriaceum; assembly: GCA_026874005.2. Classification (NCBI taxonomy): domain Eukaryota; kingdom Viridiplantae; phylum Streptophyta; class Magnoliopsida; order Malpighiales; family Erythroxylaceae; genus Erythroxylum; species Erythroxylum coriaceum. Next base: position 1,423,280 of record JANQAP020000509.1, read on the forward strand.
TTGAACTTAAATTTCAATCAGTTGGGTTAGCATCTGCAAGGTTCATTCCTTTCAGTGTAATGATTCATATAGAAAGCATCTTTTCAACTAGTTTTTCCTATCCAAAAGTTATAAGTTGTTAAGGTGGGAAATGGCCATGGAACCATTGTCTAAATCTGCTGATAGTTCTTAAATCAAGAAATAGTTTCTATTACTGCTGCTATAAATTTTGGACTATTAACTTGTTTGAAGACTAACAAATATGGACTCATTATTATTTTGTTATTAAGCATGACAGCCATTGCCGATTTGAACAATAAATGGGCAGCTTATGCTGGACCTGGTGGATGGAATGGTAAAATTTCTATATCAGTGATTGACATTTCGTGAAGGACTTCACTTGTACTCCTAGTGATTCATCTTCAATTTAATGCTATACTTTTTGAGCAGATCCTGATATGTTGGAAGTTGGAAATGGAGGAATGACTTACCAAGAGTATCGCGGTCACTTTAGCATCTGGGCTATGATGAAGGTTTCCTTAAAATTTGTGTTTCTCATTATTTATTGGAAATTAGTATAAGATTATTCAATTTAATACTTTGGATTTATAATGATTTTCTGGTGATGTTTATATAGAATATAAAATCATATAGCTGAGGGAATGACTGATCATCACAATCTTAATCAGCCCCGTGTTTCCTTGTAGTAATAAATGTTTGTGACTCGAATTACTCATATATAGGAGCTTCTTCATTTCAAGCTTTTGCAAATATTGCATTGATCATCTTTTAGTAGGATTAACTTATGCTTGGATGTGCAGGCTCCTCTTGTGATTGGTTGTGATGTGAGAAATATTACTGCAGAAGCTTTAGAGATTCTTACGAATAAGGAGGTCATTGCTGTCGATCAAGGTAAACGATGTCTTCTTGATGGGAGTCTTTAATCTTAACGTATTTGGAAAATAAGCAAGCAAGGACTTTGATTCTCTTTACAGACCCACTTGGTGTACAGGGGAGGAGAGTATATTCTACTGGAACTGATGGCTGCCTACAGGTTCTGACTATTGGCAAAATTTCTAGTGTATCAAAATATTGTAACACCTGAATGATGGGCTAGTAATTGAACGATTTCCACTTAAGTTTATTTTATTTCGTTTCATTTCATACTTTTCTAAAGCAAGAGATGAAGAAATATAACTCTTGCCTGTTATTTGCAGGTCTGGGCGGGTCCTTTGTCTAACTATCGTTTGACTGTTGCTCTCTGGAATCGGTGTTCAAAAGCTGCAAAAATTACAGCGACATGGGATGTGCTTGGTCTTGATTCCAACACTGCTGTCTCGGTAAGAGACTTGTGGCAGGTGAGGAAACTGTATCTCTTTGGCCAGAAATGCTCTGCTCTCCACCGTTGTTGGAAAATTATATTGGGATTTGCAGTAGTCATATATCTTAGGCTCTAGGAAAGAACAATTCACACACCAAAAATTTTTAATTTGTATTGTGCATTCTGTACCAAGGGCTGCGGCATCTGTTAAAACTTCTCCAAGATGAACCTTGGTGCCTTTTTTTATATATATATTTTTCTGACTTTACAAATCATTAATCTAAATTCTGATATGCTTCGGAAGCTGGAATCCTTATTATAATTACTGATAGTATATTTGAAAGTCTTATCATTGAGTTTGTGAATTCGTTTTGGGGACGCAGCACAAAGAAGTATTGGAAGATGCAACGGGATCATTCGGGGCCAAAGTTGATTCTCATGATTGCCACATGTACATCTTCTCTCCGGAGACGGTGGCTCATGCACAAATTTAGTTGCCCTTCACTTTCATTGCTCTTTTACAAAGGCCATTGTTAAAGTTGGCACTTCTAGAGCTATTTTATAAGAAATAGTTGTAGTAGTTAGTAGGGTAAAACAGTGTGTGGTCATTTCCATTATGATTCTATGCAGTGTAAGTTGTTTTCTATGCCAGACTCTGGATGTAAAATGAACTCTACACAAGGAGAAAGTAGAACAAGATAATTGTAAGGTCGCTAGAGGATTAAATTCAAACTAAGAAAAAGAAATGTAACACTCTTTTTCCTTCTCCTTTCAAATCACTTTAACCCAGGATTTGTTTTAAAGGGAATTCAACTTGTTTCTCGGTAGGGAATAGATCAATCAAACATGAAAAGTACTGCTGTTATAACAGTCCGATTTTAATAATCACCCGCCAAGGCCCCAATGGGTAGACATCTCTATATAAGAAAAGAAAAATAACTTGAAATGACCTCTCTCTCTCTCTCTATCTCTGATGTTAGTGCATTGCTTTAACGGTGGTTTCCAATTACATCCATCCTTTGAACGCCTCTTGGCTTGGCTGTAAAGCTGCTAACAATGCCCAGAGGGGCATAAAGCGGGAAAGTCCTCGTCATTTTTCAGTTGGAATTGTTGTCTGAAAACCCTGCAACACCCATATCTCCATTATTGAATCATCACCAAATGTGGAGTAAGCTACATGCTACATATGTATGCTTATACAATTGGTACGAAATGGCGTACATTTGAGCATTGTCATACCCCATTTTCTGGTCAGCTGCCATTGTCTCCAAATCCATTGCAATTCCCAACTCTTCTTGCTTCCTTGCTATTGCTGGAGCCACTGCTTCTGATGGGAAGTGGCTGAAAGAACCAAACTCAATCCTCTGTAATGGAGCAAACCAATCCTTGACCTTTCTAACGGACTGATCACTTGACTGTATTTCTGAAGTCACGGACTTCTTAATACTGGAAAGGAGCGGGAATTGATCCAGGGAAAGATCTATGCAGTTGCCATCTATAGTCTTTTCCCCCTCTGTTGCAAAATCATCATCAGAAAGATTAGCAAAAATACCATTTCTAATCTTCCCGGTCATGGGGGGATCTTCAAACTGATCAATCTTTTTGGATGGTCTGACGAATTGACTAGGAGTTGAATAATCCAATTTCCTCATCCTTGTAAAGGGTGGCTGCCTTCGGTAGATATACTGAGTCTGCATTGGCTAAATGATATAGATTATGGAATGGACAAGCTTAAGTAAAGATTAGAAAACCACAACAAACATACCAAATTGGGAATATATGTGCCTGTTCCTCGTGACTTTCCCATTTTGCCAATGCCACAACTGAAAGCAGATATCTGAGGAGTATAAATGTGAAAGACTGGCCTTTTAGGATCAAATCCACGCTTGGAATTACGGAGAAATCCGTCCTCCCTGCATTGTGGCAACTTAAACTGGGAACCCCTGAGACTTTCTCGTTGAATTTGAGAAGGCAAATATGGATTGCGCTGAAGAGGAGTCGGTAATGTATAATCATGAAACCACTGGCCATGTAGCAGACCGCAGCAGTGAGTTTCATAGTCTCCACCGAGACCCGATGCCTCTGATCTTTCAGTGCCAAAGGCAGGCACTGGCACAGATGCATCAGGCCTTTCTCCCTTCCCATTCCGCTCCAGGGTGTTTGTGAAAAATTTCTCTAGTGCAGCACCCATGTGTTCCCCGGGCAGCAGTAGAATTTCTTCTAGCTTTCCAGCCCCAAAGGAAAGGGCACACTTTATCCGATGGAAATTGCCTGGAAGCAGGTGGATTGTCGAAAATAGTCATTATGAAGGACAATTTAATGTAGAACCCCAAACATGGAAATAAATTCTAAATTGTTGGTAGATGTAATCAAATATTTGGGTTAAACATAATATTTGATTACATGTGCTTGGTAAAGCATCTTTTGGGACTTCATTATTGGAAATAGGTACTTATGCTTTCTTTATATTAGATACCTTTATTGACACTACGACCAACATTGTTGTTGTCTTTTAGAGGATCAACTACATTGAGGAATTTTACAGGAAACTGATGGACCCCATTGTCAAGTGCTTTTATTGGAACTGCATATATTTCCCTGCAGTTTTTCACAAACTCCTGACTGAGCAGAAGTTCATTCCCTTGGTTTTCTGGTGGGCCTGTTCAATAATAACAGGAAAGAGGGGATTCTAGTAAACAAATGAATTAATTGGATAGTCTTCACATTGTAATGCTACTTACCCAATATATCTGGAAGGGAAGATATGGCAATAGGCCCATTGATACTGACACAGTAATTGTCCCAATCAAAAGTGCTATAGTATTCCAAAAATTTATGCAGGACCTGGAGAACAAAGAGCATCACTTGCGTATTGCCTGATTCCACAAGGAGATACTGTAATAAAGATTACTTACAGCCAAAGGACCAGGTAGTGATGAATGGAAGAGATTAATAATATTCATGACCATTATTTCTAATGCATATGTTGAAATCAAGCCATGATGCGCACCCAGGATTCTGCTTTCATAAAAACACCATGCTTTAATCAAGATAATACTGCGCTTGAGAAGATGTTCTTTCCCAATAAGTTGGTCAACCTATAAAAGGATTGGCACTTAATTAAGGAAAAAAAGTTCAAGAATGCATAGAGAAAGAGATTGTATTATTGTAAGATCAATGATTACAGAAATTAAATGAGGGAGGAGAAGGGGAAGGAGAGAGAGAGGCAAGGGGAGAGCCAGAGGTTTGTTTAATCACGAAATTCTATAACCATAAAAATTTGCAAACGAAAAGAAACTAGTGGAAACAAGTGATTGCTTAAATCAAAGAAAAACGACTAGTCACTGGCCAACATAGAAACAAAAAAACCAGAAGAAACAAAGAGAAGGAATTCAGGTTCTACATACATCAAATAGACTGCTAATTATAAAGCGGACCAGTTTTGCAAGAAAGAGAAACTGCTTAGGAACTGAAGAAAGTGTTAATAAGACCCATTTATTCAAATTCTTAACCTTATCTACATCTTCAATTGCTTTTAAATAACTAAAAACAGATCTATCATTTCTTACTGTGTCTCAAATATATGGTTTCCATTTCACCTCCATTTTCAATTTAAAATGAGAAAGAATTTCCCATTGATAGCAACAGTAATTCTTTCATACTACAAGTACCAAAAACACCAAAGTACTTGCATACTTATGGGTCTTTAAGAGAGATGTAAAGAATCGATAATTAGCACACATCTTCACATTTTCTGCTATAAAAAATTGCGTTAGTGCTTTGACATGATTAAATCAGATCTTCTCGCAATTTTTACAAAGAAAGTTCTTGCAATTGTGCCAGAAAAGCATCCAACAAATTGTTATCACAGCATGCAGAAGCAAGACTAAGGAGGCTATGTTAAACAGACGTAAGAAAGTTCTAAACCTTCCGTATCACCATCTATTCCCACACACTAATAACCTGTACCGGCACCGTCTAAAACACCCATAACTCCCATCTTGCTTCTTCTCAACCTTTGATGGGTACTACAAATATTTTGACTACGTATCCACACATATTTTAGACCTGAGAATAAGTGGTAGAATCATACCTGCTCTAGAAAGCATAAAGCACAGAGACCTGCCATTTGATTGAAAGAGATGTCCACCGATATGTTCTTGACACAACATTTTACAATTTTGACCTGCCATTTGCAACTCCAAATTCAAAGAATACACGTGAATATATGGAAAAATCTTTTTCATAAAGAGAAATTGCCAACATTTATGTCCTTTACATATAAAGAAGTCTACGTAAGTCAATTTCGGTGGAAAGTGAAACGAAAAATGAAACTAATTAAGTATTAATCTACACGGTAAAACCAGCAAAACTTTCCCCCCATAAATCCAGATAGTAAATGGTCTACAGGTACAAGATAAAGTGATAATAGAATGAAAAAAAAGTTTCAACTCAAGAATGAAATTGTGGTGAAAAACACAGCTTTTACTTCTCTTTATTTCGTGAAAAAACATGATAATTAATACAGGATAAGAAATGTGTGTCATCACCAAGCCTAGCTTGCAGGAAATAGGTATATATTTTTTAATATTCTTACAAAATTCAGCATATTCATACAGAAATTGTTCAATCACTTCAGAATGATTGCTAGAGGAATTCAACTTCCATAACAAGTTCATAGGCTAATAATAACAGCATTATTTGCTTCAAAATTTGTTACTGATCATGCTAATTAAATATTAAATTTGTTGTTAATTGTTGCTGTTTACTTGGGGACGGTTGCATTATTATCTCAAATGGAAAAAATCCAAAATCTACAGTAATTCTAACAAGTGTTACTTTTAGAATTCCGGACGTAAGGGGACTTCTGTTATCTCTAGATTCAACCAACAGTAGAATTCACATTTCTAGAAGCTATGTGATTTATAACTAATTTTATGGCAGTTGATGACAACTATATTAGTTTTAACTGTCAACTTTGTAGAAGACATTTTGTAGTTGTATTGTTGGAAGAAAGTTCCACAGCAACTTACTTCCATTACTTGTCAACTGAGCACCGTATAGGGTTCCATCTACTATCATTCTAGATAGTGTCTACAAAAATGGGAATTACAAAGCTTATTCCATTGTCAAGAAGTTACAAGTTATAAGAAAGATTGAAACCCAGTAAGGCCAAGATCAAGAGATAAGAGGTTCCAAGTTTTCCTTTCACCTTCACAGACAGCCACAACATTGTGAAATCAAATACAAGTATAGATCTTGCAAGGATTCATTCCAGATTTACACTGAACCCCAATAAATGCTCACATTAACGTCAAGACATGGGGGACTTTTGGAACTTGATGGACGACATATTAAACAAAAAGGTACATTCTTTCTCGAAGTTTCTAGAATCAGAAAGCCCTTCACTGCTTTTACTAGACAAAATTATGTTGGAAGGCGACGACTGATATGGTGGTAGTAACAATTTGTCAACTACAATGGCTATAAACTGAACTTCGCAGCAGTCCTTGCTTTGTGTTTCCCCATAACAAAGATAAGCTTTGTAACATTTCACTCGTCAAACGAAGAATAACTTGATAACCAGAGATCAGTAGCTTGTAGCTCACTGAACTATTAAAACTCCATGCTGACAAAGAACACCAGAACCTAAAACTAACATAGAAGTAAAATTGGCTCCATGTGAAGCACCATGCTGTGGAACAAATTAGTTGTAAACTTAATTTTGTATTGGTGTAAACAAGAAGTCCAGACACTTCAACTTAAGGAAAAAAGCATTATATGAACAAATCTACAAAAAGGATCTTATGTTTGTTTCTATATGACTTTCACATGATCAAATTTGAGCCACAGAAGCATCAGGATTGTCACTTATCAAGAATATATGACTTGTGAATAAATGTTGGGATAAATAGTAGGCACTATTTGGTATTGAGAAGCATCCTACATATCATAGCTCAAATTCTGAGAGTACCTAAAAACAATTCGAATCAGAGTGTCAAAGGTGAAGAGACAATTTGTAAAGCACCCAAATTACTCTGGAACTTTATTATCTGAGTGTGAAATCATGTACGAAATGGTGGCAGAGACCGTAATGTTTCACCATTTACACAAAAGGAAAGGATAATAGAAGTATAGTTTGTTCACAACTAATCAACAGGCACTTGAAGGAGAATTTGAAATTATGAGACTGATGCCCACATACAGGCATGCATACTTATGCTACAAAGGAAAATGAAAATGTTTACTTAGCCAAGCCAAGTCATCAGATTGCTAATAAGAGTTGAGAAATTTAACCTGTGCTTGAATATATTGGACATCCTTCACTTGGAACTCTGCATCATTCTCATCACATTTGAGGATGCTGCAGATGTCTCTAGCCAAATCCTCCTCCATGCCTTTATGGGTGACTACAGTCAGATCAATGTCTCCATCAGGAAGATAGGTTTTCAATGGTACAGAACCAAAGGCAAAAACCTGTACCAAGCGCATAGCAATCTAGATCAACCTCATTTTACCTTTAAGGTCAATGCATAAACCAATATGCAGATTGATTGATAAGTCATCAATCTACATAGCAACACTCTTCAATGCAAATGGGGTCCAAAATACAGAATAATAAGAAAAAGGGACATATTCTACATATTTTTGCAACTTAAATCATCTAATCTATAAAAGCAACGGACTCTCACATTGGCCTTGGAATACATAACCTGACCAACTCTCTATAATAAAATTCCAGAAAGAAAACTAAAATGGCTATTTTGCTCAACATACTCATTTGTCAAGTTAAAAATTTTCAAGCAACATCGAAATTCCAGTCAGGCAATAACAGCACAAAGCTGATAATGTGATGTATAGACAAGCTGAATTTTCCTTGAAGGGCAACTAGTATCACAATCACTGTTTTCACCAACTAGATGACTTCCATTGATGTAAGGGACCAAATAGATAGTGCAGAAGGATCACAAGGTGCAGCATGCCACATATAGTAGAAGAGATATGACACTTGTCAGGAACAAGAAGAATGTGCAAGGAGCTGGTCCGGGTGCTGAAAAGATCTACAAACTTCAATTGTTTACAGACAAGAACAAATTAAACTAAATATATTCAGGTAGATATTAACAACTTAAGACAAGCTTGCTTATTGCATAGTGGAAACTGCAGAGCATCCAACCCAGAAAAAGTCAGTATTCTGCTGTAATAAATCACATCAGACCTTGGAGAAGTTTATTGATTATCCCAGTCAACTAAAAAGTTCACAAGTATGAAATCTTGGGCACTTAAATACTATTGTGTATAAAAGAAATTGGAGACAGATTATAGATGAAATTTCCACTGAGAAGAAATATAAAGAGAGAAGGAAACAGTTCTTACCTCAGTTGCATAGCAGCCCTTAACTAACTTCTGTAAATATTCAATCACCTCTCTCCTCCTCTGATCAGAAGCAAAAACTGGTTCAATTACATATAGTACCTCAAGGATCCTTTGCTCAGCCATCATCCAGAGTTCTGAATCAACCGACAACCGATGGAGGTCAAACAGAGAGGAAGACGAGTTGGATGGTGACAGATTTCTTTGAAGATCTCCCATGATGAAAATAGGCCAAAATTTTCAGTTCCAAGGCACAAAATCCTAGACTCCCACACAGATACAATGTCCCATTGACAAATACGACAATCGATATCGTAAACCTTTAGAAAGTAGGTAGAAGAAATAGGATCAGAAGAAAAGAGATAATATGGCATTAACTGAAAACAAGAATAAATAGATAGAATTGATGAGAACAAATCAAAACCACAAGATGAATAGACATGAAAAATCCTAAGAAGTACCTGCAATTAACCCACTAATTGAGAAATTGTAACCAAGTGGTGAATGCACTTCCACATTGGCTGCACACTCTGACACTGAGTGTCATTTATTGAAAGAATCTCAATGCTTATTTTTGTAAGAAACAGAGAGAGAGAGAGAGAGGAGAAAGGAAGCAAGATACTCTAAACTAGTTAAGTTATCAAAACTGCCACTAACAAGACATTTGGATGATTTGATAATGTTGAATTTTCGGGTCCATCTCAAAAGGACCGAGAATTAGATTCACAAGGCCAAAAATTGAAGGTAGAAATTCCCCTGCATGGATAAATATCAGTGTTGAGGACAGAAAATGATATCAATAAGAGAGAAGAGGAATTTTCTTCCTTTGCCACTCTATTGTTTTTCTGAACTTCAAGCCAACTCTAGGAGATGGTTGAGAGACTGATATCAAGGAGTTGATGAATCTCAAAAGGTCATGTGAGGGAAACTTTTGAATAAATGTTTCTCTTGAGTCTTGACTGAATTTCAGTAGTCATTGGAAATTGTATTGGATAGAGATTTACAGCCAACACAAAAAAGCAGGTTGTCATAAATTTGCAGATATTCCCTTGAAAAAATTTGTCTTTCTTCATTAATGGCCAAGGGAAAAAGAAAGTCTAATTTTCATAAAAATATAGAAGTAAAATTAAGGTGGATTTCCATATTTGCACAATGGAAAAGGCAGTATTAATTACAAAATTATTAACTATTTTTCATTCTAGCTTCTACAATCTTTATGCTATCCACCAAAAGGAGTGTGGTTAGGTATACACTAATAGCCACTCACATTGCTATATCAGCTTCCCTTTCCAGATATCACCAATTAAATGCCTTCAAGCCAAAAGATTGAAGCCATAGTTGTCCCTGCCAAAACTCATCATCAACTTTCTTCTGGAGAAATGAGCAATGATATAGCAGAAACGGAGTTAGACAATCATATGAGATGCTTAGGAGAGATTGGAAAACTCAGCCCCCCATTACGAACATGCCATATTAACCAAAACGGAAGAAAACAGTAGAAAAGAGGCTGGTTTACAGTAAGTTCTAGGAACTGCCATAGGCAATTCAAGCTACTTGATATCTGAATAAAGTTCTACTGCATGTAACCATAATCACTTGTGCAAATGCTGGTCAAGAGACAATAGATGACGTGGGTTGAGCATAATATAGACATAGAGCTGGGAATCAGACTCTACGACAAGCGTACAACAAGACATAAATCAAAAGTTGCTTTCCCTAGTAAAGTGTTTTTATCTGCTTATAGCTCCTAAACGGCACAAAGTAACAGCCAAAATATAAGAAGAAATACGAATTCATATTGACTAGCATTTTGGGAGTTCAGAACTTTGGCATTGACAGAGAGATAAAAGGTAAATATATGCAGTCATCAGCCTCAATAGCCTGGCCCGTTTAACTTTCAAGCTTGAACTTGAGAAACTATCTTTGGCTGCAAAAACAAAAATTTTTTAAAAATAGCACCAATAACAAAACTAATAGAGGAAAACCAGGAGTCCATCTCGGGAAAACACCTAGAAAAAGAAAAAGGTTTAAATGTTGATCAAAGGCAAGGCCAAAGAAGACTTGTGGAAATGGTAATGTCCAGTGGCGCAAAAAAATCAGCAACCAAGGCCAACCTTAATTCCTTGACATAACCGGATCAAACACCTGATATCACTTTTCTGATAGGTATGGCTATCAGCCATCCAACATAAGATACAAACGTGGGAGTTCAAAAAATGAGCGAAAATTGGTCCTTGGAAACACAGTTGGTTAAAACGAAATCTACCAATGTATAACAGAGGCATGACAACCAGTGACAGAACAAAAAACTGGCAAACATCACTACATTGCAAGCACTCAAAAGCTTTCTTTCACCTTCATGAAGTGGAATTGCTTTGGCTTCTTCTTTTTAGTTAGTCTCAAAATCAAGGTTTCCTTACACCAGAAAACGACTGGTGTGGCTCCCGAGTCCCGGAGAGGGAAAGATGAAAGTCAAAAATAAAATCCCCAAAATCGAAGAAACACGACGACCAGAATAAAACGCGACGTTGACTTGAGTTTCTTTCACATGGCAAAAATCTTAACCGGCTTTAAATGACCCAGATGGGCCATAAAAAAATCCATTAAAACTGCAGCCATAAATTACCTAAAACAAACAACACCAATTTTCCCGCCATGTTTACTCTGTCTCTGTCCCTTACTCCACAGTCTCCTTCTCAGTTTTTTCCCATTCTCAAAAACCCTAAAGTTGCAAACTTTTCACTGGAAATCAGCAAAAGTAACTTCAAATATCTGGCCCGAACCGAAAGAGGCATAGAATTTGAGACAGGAAACGCATTCTTTCGTCACGAAAGCGCTACAGGACGCGACTTGGGGGTTTTAGCCGCATCACTCTACAAGCAATCGAATGGCACATTACGCGTGCTTGACGCAATGTGCGGCTGCGGAATTCGCTCTTGTCGCTACTTGATCGAAGCAAAAGCTGACTTTGTGCTTGCAAATGACGCAAATGACGAGCAAAGAAGGGTTGTTTTGGGGAATCTGAAGAAAGTGGAAAGAGGTTTTCGAGATGAAAGAAGATGGGCTGTTTCTCATTTTGACGCTAATAGAATTCTGACGGAATGCTACTTGCAGAAGGATTTCTTCGACTTGATTGATATCGACTCGTTTGGGAGTGATTCTATGTTTCTGAGGTCTGCGATGAATGCTCTGAGATTGGGTGGATTGCTTTATCTGACTTCCACTGATGGCTATTCCTCTGGCGGTCACCGGCCTTTCTGGTGAGTTTGTTTCTACTTTCTACCAACAAATAAACGAACATGCAATGTTCGACAAAATGATTTTACCAGTCACAATCACAATGGTTGGTTGGTTGGTTTATGTAAATGGCGTTTCTGTCTTGGTATTGTTAGTTCTTTAGCTGCTTATGGAGCCTACGTGAGGCCTCTTCCATATTCGAACGAGATTGGTCTTCGAATGCTTATAGGTGGTGCCGTCAGGGAAGCATCTATTCTGGGTTATCATGTGATCCCACTTTTTTCCTACTATTCATATCATGGACCTGTCTTTAGGGTCCTTGTCCAAGTAAATCGTGGGAAGCCACGAGAAATCAGGTTAGTTCTTCGTTGTATTATTTTTATTTTTGAAGCTTACTGATATCTGTTATAGGCACTATGGTTTCATAGCTTACTGCAATAATTGTGGGAACACTCAAACATTTTCCTGGAATGAACTGGGTCGGATGAATTGCTCTTGCAAGAACTTGGAGGTATGGTATAACTTGTTCTTCTGAACGGTTAAAAGAAGACGAGGGTTATTCAAGCTTTATAATTATTGTATTTCCATTTCAGGAATCTAGTCCGTTGAGTATCTCGGGCCCTTTATGGACAGGTCCTCTTCATAGCGCCAATTACATCAAACAGATGTGGAGTCTCGCTGAGCAATGGGGATGGATAGGAAATGGTGCAGGAATTGATCTGGAAAAGCTTTTGGGACGAATGTTGGATGAAAGTGACCCCAGACTACCTCCTGGATACATCAAAATGGATGAGGTCTCTCTTGCAAAACCACTTCTCCAAAATGGATTCTAAAAACTGCATTGAAAGTTTACATTTTATTCTCCAATGTTTCAGATGGCAAGCCGTGCAAAAATGAATTCTCCTTCAATTGGGGCAATGATGAGTGCCTTGCATAAGGTATTTGCATATATATATACATATATACAAGGATACCATTACCTTCTCAGAAAATTATCTAGTTGGTTTTGTTGTCTTAGGAGGGATATGCCGCAACGCGTTCACACATATCCACCAATGCAATTAAAACAGACTGCCCCATGCCAATGTGCATTAGAATTGCAAAGGAACTACAAGGTGCTCTCAATGTCAACGATGCCAATTGATATGGTAAAACATTTTTGTATCTGAAAATGCCAAGATTCAAACCCTAGACTTGGAAGATTCAATTGATACAGCTGCCATTACAAATGCCTCAAGATGGTGTCAGGAATAGATTGCCACAAACATAATTCCACATTAATGCACTAAGTTTAGCTTTATTATTTACTCTCCACCCTTGTAAGAGTTCACATTCTAAGATAGCCATTCAATATTCTTCCTTTGAAAAAATTTTGAAAGATTCTACCAATCTAATTATGAAATTAAGAATCACACGGAAACACGTAAAAATCACAGATACGAGGATTGCAGGCAGAAGTATAGAAGCCTAAACGTTTTGGCAAACTTGAATTTTTGGACCTCACAACTGAACCTAGTCCGAACTAGCAACAGAATCTAACACAACCTCCCTGCCCTTGTTAACGAAAGATGTCAAGTTTTAGCTATCCAAGGAGCAATGAAGGCGTGGCTAGCAGAAAAATTGAAAAAACAATTTCATTGGATTTAGGCAGCCATAATATTTGTCCAGAATTGGATATAAAAAGGTATTGGTGGCTTTACTTCTGACAACACTTCCATTCAAACACTGAAAACACAAAATTGAACATGAAATAATGGAGAAACATAATGTTCTATAAAGCCTTGCTTAAATTTGCAAACAATTTCCAAAAATAGCTTTCAGCCTGACGATAGTAATTTATCAAAACAATACTAATTAAAATGCCAAAAGATACGAGTCAACCCTAGCAGGAAAGAAATTTTCTTTCAAGTCCTAGCAGCAACGCCAGCAGGACGGGATGCTTGACCAGGCTGACCAGGTTGCCCAGGCTTTGCAATGTCATCCTGCAAAACGAATTAATATAACAATATAGCCTGATTCTTGTGATACAGTTCAATTAAAAAAGTTCAGCATTACTCAATCTCAAACACCCCCAAGATGTTGGTGAACCACCCTAGGAACTTGATAATTTGGGCAACCATTCGTAAATATATTACATTGAATAAACTAAATATTGGGACAATCATAAGAAGAATGTGGGAAGAAAAAGAAAGACGATGTGTACCCTGCGTCTAAGGAAACGCTGTGGGGGCTCACGGTTCCGGCGGTCGGTGCGGGAGCGGACTCTGACGACTCGGGAGTGAATGGCACATGACACACAGTACTGCATCTTCACGTACAGCTTTGGCAGGACATATCCTGCACCATAATCCAAATATCATAATTGAGTTTGAGTCGAAAAATTCACCAACCAAAACACAATAGACGTTGATTAGATATTTACCATCATAAACGCAGGCCTCTTGAACATCCCTAACAGCAGCTTGTTCCACGATGTTTCTCACTAGAAACCTCTTGATTGCCTTGTCCTTTTCCATTATACATATATACAAAACCACGCATATCAAAATAAATCATATCGAAATACAATTTTTAACAAGAAAATTAGAAGAATATGGAAGTGCCTTGGGACAGCATTTGCCGCAGTTTGAGCAGCGAATGAACTTGACATGACCACGCCCATGCTTGTTGCGTCCTCCATTCCTGCGCTTGAATGTCTGTTACAAAATCAACCACGGATGGTTAGGGTCTAAAAGATGGAGATTATGATTTCTATTTATTTAATTGAAAGATGTTCCAATTGACCATGGCTGGTGTTGTGGAGAGATCTCGCGGCTGGAAGGCTCCTGCTAGGGTTTTGGCTGCAAGTGAAAGCTGAATGAGATATGGCGTTAGGGTATTTTCAATTTATATTTTCAACAACTGTAGTAACCCTTTTCTTAAACAGAAGGGGCAGGGGCTGGGGGCCCTTTAACTGTACTACATCTACGAAGCTTTCTTTAGGAATATTTTGTTTATGGATAAGGTTGGGCTTTTGTTGCAAGCCCACTTTTTCTTCTTCTATTTGATAGTGATAGTAGATATTTGTATGTACGAGCACGACGACTTGACGCAGGCATCATAGATTTTGACGCACAATTTCTCGAAGCCATTTGAGACTTAATCCGATCTCATTAAGCTAAGATCTCATTTATACATACTCAGTACACACATAAATTTGAATGATTCACTAGTTAATTTGTAACCAAAATCTTGTCCTTTCTTCGCGGGTATGATAAATGTAATCTCATTGGTTGGTTTCCTCTGAAACATAAACCGTGAAACCAGAAACTACTTTTAGCATGCTAATCACCATGGTACTAATTAATAAGAAGTTGAAATCGAATTATCACATGATGTCACAAGTTATACGACTAAAACTTGTTAATGGGATATATATTTGTTAATGGGATATAATAGGCCCATTAATGTATTTAAAAATTTTATAATATAATTTATTTAATTAAGTTCCCTTAATTTTTACAAATTCCCTATTTACAATCTCTTTCTAGCTTCCCAAGTCATCTTTTCCATGTAACTCTCTCTCTTTCTCATGTAACTCTCTCTCTTTCTCTCATGTGTTCTTCAAAATTTACTTTTGCTTATACTTTTAGTTTATCCACTTCTTTGCTTGGGATTGAAGCTATTAGCTCGAGGTTTATTATTAATGATTTTGATGATGATCTTATAATATTTCAAAATTCAAATTAAATTTATTTCCTTGTATAAATAACGATATATTTTTCAAAAGGAAATAAAATCATATTTTCTTGTAAAAACCTTCCTTATGAACTTGCCTAATTTATTAGAAAGGATTCTATAATATCTGAAAAGACCTTATAAATCATAACCAGTTCCGTGATATGATCATTTGTCTTAACATCTAGATGCTGGAAGATTTTATCAAATATGGTATTGAAGATTCAAAATCAAGACAAGATATAAGAGAAGCAATGACTAGTTAAAGAAGATGTCTATTTAACGAAGAGTCTTTGCATTTGTGAAGGGGGGACAAAAGCTAGAATCTTTGAAATACTTTAGAAACATCAATATTCCCAAAAGTCATATATTAATCAAATTCTCTTATGCTTAGAAAGTGACAATTACTTTGTTCGAGATCATTAAAGCTCATATGAAGCAAATTACTTCTTCATTTGTTGAGAACTTGTAGAGACTAGCAAAATACTACTAGTGTGGAAGGTTGGAGAACCTTGAAAAATATGCACTCGTGAGCTTGAAGAGGCTCGTTAAATTACTACTTGAATTTTCATAGTAAAACACTCAAGGGGACTGGACGTAAGCTTGGGTTGTAAGCCAAACCAGTATAAATCGATTGCGTCCTTCTCTCTCTTCTCTTAACTTTTATATTTCCATATTATATTGTGTGTGTGTTCATTTCAGCAAAGGCTCCTTCACTTTTATAATAAGCTCCTTCTCTTTTCATTTTAACAAGCGTCTTCTGTTTTAAATTGTCTTAATTGGATTTATCTTTTAGCAGGCTTCTATCATTTAACAGGCTTCTATCAATTAACGAGCTCCTATTGCTTAAATAGGGTCCTATCACATAATAGGCTCCTCTTTCTTTGCAGGCTCCTATTGTTGTTTTAAACTTCGATAAGCCCCTGTCATTTTATTTGAATTAAAAGTATCTCTTGCATGTGTTTTCTTTATCATTTGGTATCAGAGCGAGGTTTTACATTTATTGTGTTTTATAGCACGTGATAAATCATGGAAAACAACTTGAGAAGTCTTGAAGGACAATCTATCTCGAAGTCTCGTTATTTCAATAGAAACAACTACTTATACTAGAAAGAGAGACTGATCATTTATCTTAGTTTGGTGATCCTGTTACATCTCTCTGTGAAGAATTCTTAGCTTTAATGCAAGGGAAGAGTTAAGGGTCAGTTGATGATATATTTTCGCCTTGCATGATTGTGGGCATGACATGTTATATATCTCTTCGATAACTTTGTTTCTATTTTTTCCCTGATTTATTCTTTTCCCTTTATTTTTTGATAATAACAGAGGGGGAGAATTAAGGAGATATATTTTGATATATGAGATTTGATATACTTTCCTGAGAATTAATGATATAATCTGTGATATATTTTGTTGTAAAGTCTATATGGTAGAAAAGAAAGGCTCCTCCTAATTAGTAAGAACTTATAAAGTCTACAGATACTCTTCAAAACCGTTCATTAGTTGAATTTTGAAAACCCATCTGTTATTGATTGTCAACATCAAAAAGTGGGAGATTGTTAGCTCAAGGTTTATTATTAATGATTTTGATGATGACCTTATAATATTTCAAAATTCAAATTGGATTTATTTCCTTGTATAGGCAACGATATATTTTTTAAAAGGAAATAAAATCATATTTTCTTGTGGAAACCTTCCTTATGAACTTACCCGATTTATTAGAAATGATTCCTTAATATCTGTAATGATCTTACAAATCATAATCAGCTCTGTGATATGATCATTTGT
>JANQAP020000509.1:1479103-1493303 GCA_026874005.2 Erythroxylum coriaceum
CAAAGGGATCATTAATGTTGAAGAAAGACATAGGCAGAAGTTTGTATCATGGTTTAGAAATCGAGTAAGTTGTTATACTAATTACATATTATGAAAATATGAGAATATGTCTCATCCTCATATATGAATTCAATTTGTCGTACAGATGATACGATTACATAATCGTAACGTACAAGAAGCAACAACAACATTATATAGTTTGGCATATGGGCCTCATATTTGTGGGAAGAAATACACAGGTTGCATTATTAATGGGGTGCGATATCACATACAAGATCGAGATAGTCGAGTTAGAAGTCAAAATAGTGGGGTTGTCGTTGAAGAATGTCATGACGACGAAATCATTGACTTATACGGTGTCATATCTAAAATTATAGAGTTGCACTACATCAAGGATAAAAAGATTGTTCTACTTAAATGCAAATGGTTTGATCTAACTGATATAAGAGTGAACGGGCATATTACTAGCATAAATGCTAGTAAGATATGATATGATAATGATCCTTTTGTCCTTGCAAATCAAGCCAAACAAGTTTTCTACATCAACGATACTGTGTTGGGTAGCAATTGGAAGGTTGTTCAAAAGTTTCAACAAAGGAATGTCTTTGATTTTTGTGAAAGGGATATTGGTGAATTGGATGAGAATGCTAATGAAGTCTATCAAAATATTGGATTGGAGATCAATAACGAAGGCATTCTAGTAGAAGATGCAGATATATCATCATTCTATATGAGAGATGTCGAGCCCAACATAATTCAGCTGGATGAAGTCTAACTCCATCTTATCTTACAAATAGATGAAGACTATACTCAGAATGACTTCAATGACAATGACCATACTTTGTTGGAATATATTAGTGATGAAGAATTAAATGATAATGTATTTAATGATGATGATTTTCTTCATCGTGATCATGATGATTGAATGTAAGTGTCATTGTTTGTATTGTTTCAAATGTTAATAAGATAACTGCCTTATGTTGTTGATGTTTTAGTTAATTTACGATGACTATAAGCATATTTTTAATGTTTCTCTTATGTTTTTGCAGAAGTTGATGATTTTCAAAATCTTGATCATGACAATTTCTGTTAATAAATTGTTTTTGTTGTTTGAAATGTTAAGAAGATAATTGTCTTATGTTATTGATATTTTACACAGGTTCATTATAATGGCACCTGATAGAAACAAAGGAAAGAGGGTGGTAATGACAGATGAAGTTTCTCCCACAGAACAACCAGCAATTGCATCATCCAATGAGGAAAGTCAACAACAACCTTTACCAACTTCGTCTGGTAGTCATAAGGGATCTTCAAGTCTGTTATTGATAACTAAACATATTTACATTTATGCTCTCATTACATGTTTAGTGTGTTTTTCTCATTATGTTTTTTTTAGGTTCTAATACTGGCCTCAGAAAATGAGGTAGAGGTAAGACAAAAGGAGCTGAGTTGCAGCAGATGAATGTTGCAATGAATACCAAGTTGTCAATGACGATTGACCCCACGCAACGGCACCCAGTGGATAAAATCCAAACTGAAAAATTGGCCAGTGAATTTGGCATCGTTGTGAGAAATGAGTTGCCTTGCCTTCAGCATGTCAGGCAGTTGAAGGAAGACAACTTGCTGCAAAATGCATTAGACAAAGTTTCGGTAATATTTCAATTCATTTCATTATATGTATTGCGATTTTACTTAACTAAAATAATAACTTAACTAATACGTTTTTCATATATGAAGCTCAATATCGTTAATATCGACACGCCTGAGGTTTCAAATAGTGGTAGTTCATTGTTGAAACAAAGGGTGAAGGATCATCGATATCGACTTCATAAATATTATCAGTCTTTTCCTTTCGATGAAGAGGCAAGGAGACATGTTCCGGAATGGGTGACTAAAGAAAATTGGAATGAAATGTGTGATTATTGGGCTTCAGTGAAGGTTCATGTTTGTTTTTTTCCTCTCCATATTTCCTTCCATTAATTATGTTTAAACATCTCATAACTACTTCTCTTAATTTGGGAAAAGTGTGAGAAAGCTAAGGCCAACGGTACAAAACTGAAGACTCCTCATAACACTGGGTCCAGATCATTTGTCGTCGTCCAACAAGAATTTGTAAGTGTAACATTTTCAATTTATTATTCTATTTTTTAATACAATAAATTCTATTTGGTTATAATTTTTTAAATTCATATTATAGAATCAAACACAACTCCAAGGGCAAGAGTGTGACATTATCACACTATACAAGCACGCACACTACAAGGAAGGTCAAGGATGGACGTCTGAAGAGGCACAAAATAATTATGTAAATACAAATAAATTAATATTACAATTTATTTTTCTATGTAATAGTAAGTAATAATTTTTTAGTTAACTCGATTTTCTACTTTAAATTGTAGGACAAGATGCAGGAGTTATTACAGAGGTCATTGACTGAGGGTATTCAGCCCAATGTTGATGATATTTTCAACAATGTCCTTGGTACATGATCGAGTTATATCAAAGGTCTTGGGCATGACCCTAAGTCTGTTAGTGCCTCTTAACGACCAGTATATGTCACGGAGTTCCAAGAGGAGAACCAGGCACTGAAGACTAAATTACAATGTACAGAAGACAAGTTAAATTGTGGATTAAAAGAAGTTTGTTTTGCGACGACTTCAAGAAAACATTGCGAATTTTGTTTTGCTACTGAGAATCAGCGACGATTTAGGCGATGATATTTTTTCATCGTAAATTAGTATTTGCGATGATTTGTTATTATTTAGCAACATTTATTTTCGTCGCTAAATGTCCTGTTTATTGTAGCGCGGGGTGTATTTGTTAGGATGACATTATGGGTTTATCACTTTTCGTATATGTGGATGATTCTCATCGTCGACTCACATTCTTTAGCTTACAACGCCACTATCGAAGAGTCAATCGTAGGCTTTTGACTCCAAAATTTGTAAGGCTTAATTATTTGTCCCTTTAATTCCAACAAGAGACCATGGTAGTGGAATTCTTCATGTCTGAAAGTTTTGCAAGCACTTATGTCTTTTTTTTTTGGGTTAAATGAATGGTCTCTATCTAACTATCTATATGGTAATGTAATGTGTGAGAAGTTGACACCTTAACTTAGACTTTCTAGTTATTGTAGGCGTTCAAGAAGACTAGGAATTACTAAAGCTAAGTTAGCCACTCATATGATATTTAAACTCAACAATCAAAGTATTATGTTATTAAGATTAAACTGGAGTTGGAACAAGATTATTCAAGATAAAATTGAAAATCATCACAGTGATATAAGACGTCTTGAAGCATTGATGTTCTTCCTTGATAAGTGTGGATGCGTCTGATGTTAAAACTCAAATTTCATACCAAATTAATAATCGCTCAGATCTTTCCAATGATGTATGGTGTGTCAAAATCAAAGCACCATAAGTACGCTTTTTTCTTGAGAAGCGCGATATGCCCCAACTTTTGATAATGGTATCTTTCCTCTGACCATCTTAACCTTCTCTTACATTCCTATTAGGGTCAGTGGAATACGTTAACAATGTTTAAGAGTTGGTCTCTATTGTACATTCTTTAACTTTGCAATTTTTTTTCTTTTCTTCATGAAAATTTTATACAATGAAGTTCTTACAAAATAAATAAACTCCAAATTATAACAAAATAATTATAAAATACATAAATATGATATTATAGGAATTATGCTCTAAATAATAATAATAATTGAATAGATATAAATTATAGTCCTCAACTTAACGTGGTTGTCCTCAAGTAAAATTATGAAAACTTAAGAACAAGGTTATGACTATGCAATAATTGTAGTTTAAGCATACTTAAATAACCTTATACATGTAAGAGTGCAATCTAGAGCACATACAGAGTTAAACAATCAAAGAGTAAATGGAATTTAACTTGGCAGCTAAGAGGCATTTAGAAGTAATTCATGCAAATGTTATAGTAATAATAAAAATTGACCATATGCTTACTCTCCTCACACTCTCCACTAATTTTTTTGGTTCGTGAATGCTTAGATAAAATGAATTTATGACTTGTAAAGTGGTATATGGCTTAGTCATGAGTGAAATGATAAATAATGGGATCAAAGAAAAGAATATTTATGAATATAAATATGCTCTTAATATAGTGTGATATGACATCTCTTAAAATTTATCATCAAATTTATACTCACATTCTTCATATCCCAAGTATAGTCATAACAAAGACTTTGACCCATTCAAGTCAATCATACATCATCCATTAACTCTTCTCAACTTAATTCTTTATTACAACCTTACCCTGTAGAATAGTGCTTGGCCATAATGAAAATAACTTGATGCCTAATAACTAGAAGTAAATAGTCTAACAACTAATGAATGAATCACCCATAGAAATGAAAAATACTACGAAGAAGACACAAAAAACAAACAAAAGATAGATCTTTCTTTTTCTTGTCATTTTTTTATAATAATCCAATGACTAAACACATCTAATTCAAGGGTATGCAACACAATCATATAACCTAACTATTTATAAAAAACATGCCAAAGTAATTCATGCTAATAAAATATAACAAAAGCCAAACCAACAACATTACCCATAAACTTATTCATTAACAACTCCAATATCAAAATAATTATCAAATAATAAGCTAATAAAATCCATCTTACTCTGTTAAGCATAAAGTATACATATACATCTCTTTTAAGAGGGTAAGAAAATAAAATAAAATGGTTAAAGGTTGTAATTGTGGTTAGCTAATGAAAATCATTAAAAAATTATTCCTACATCAATAATTTAGAATCATGTTTTTATAAAGCTCAATCAAGGGTGCAAAGGATATAATATAAATCAGTAAGAAAAGTTAAGGCCTTTACTGACTATTAAACAAATGTCTAAATCACTTTTAAGCTATGTGAACAAGTCATTTTCACCTTAAGTGTGATCAATTAAGTTCTAGATATTAATATTATTAATTTGAAAATTTAAGAAAAATATAAACTAACATAATTAATTTAACTAATTCCAAAATAATGAAACTAAGTTACTAGAATTATAACCCATATATTTAAGAAATTAGTTATTAGTTATTTAATTTTTCACTAACTTTAACAATTATAAAACTCGTCTCTCTATCTGATTTTTTTCTTTGAATTCTCTCTAGCTGATTTCACCAAATTACCCCTACATTTTCCTTTTTTGGAATCAACTCTTTCTCGTGTCTAGTTTGTTGCCTTTTCTATGTAGGTGATTGATACACCATGTGGTTATGGAAAAAGGAGAAACATCACCCTCCAAGGGTGACTTCCTATCTCTCTCTAGGGAGTCACTCTTTGTAAAATCTGGAGGCAAGAACAAGAAGAAGAGAGATGGAAAAAATGAAAATGCTAAAAAAATTCAAAAGAATCTCAACCAGTGGGAGCCTGAAGGACTAAATTTCAAACTGAGCACAGTAAAGGGGTTCTCAAGCACTTCCAGAATGTCATCATAGATGGAGTCATCTCCCCACCTATCGAGCTACTCAAGGTTGGTGCTAAAGCTTGGTCCATAACCTTAATTGGTTTTTAGAGCAAAGATCAGCATTTCTTGTAGTGAATGCTTGGCCAAAAGCTAGGTGGGGTAAAAAGGGTTATATAAAGTAATGCTTAGAGAATATGGCACAATCTTATTCAAATTCTCTGATGAATCAAATCTAAATGACATAATAGAACAAGGGCCACAGAACATTAAAGAATAGCCTTTATTCATCCAGAAATGGAGGCTTGGAATGGAGCTGGAAAGATGTAAGATTGATGTGCTTCCTATGTGGGTAAACTTTTATAATTTACCAATGGAGTTTTGGACCATTGAAGGTCTGAGTTTTCTAGTGAGATTTTTGGGAAACCAATGTGTATGGCTTCCCAAATTGCAACAATAGAAAGAATATGCTATGCAAAGCTATGTATTGAAATCCAAAGAAATGCAACATTGCCAAATAGCCTACTTGTTTTGAGACTAGGGGAATCTAGTGAGTTAGAGAAGACTAAAATCCTCATCACATACCCCTAGAAGCCTAGTAACTCCACTAAGAAATGGGTACCTACTGGTAGAGTATTCAAAACTGGTTGGCAAGAAGAACTAATGGAGTTTGAACATAATAGCATCCTTCTTTGAAATGTCGAACATTATTAAAAGAAATTGATGCAAAGGAAGGAAAGACCATGGATAATGTTGGTCTAGATGACTCTCACAACCTGGAGGAAATGGATGAATTGGCTTAAGTAGAAATTGGAGATACAGGAGTTACAAAAGTGGCAAATTTAGAAAGGACTGAAATAACTACATTAGATGACTCTCACAACCTGGTGGAAATAGATGAATTAGTTCAAGTAGAAACGGAAGATGCAAGAGTTGCAGAAGTGGCAAATTTAGTAAGGACTAAAACAACTACACTACAAGCTGATTTATCAAATTCTGCTAGTAAAATCCCAAAGATTGAAATTTAAATTAATGAAATGGCCCTAGAGAAAACTGAAGTTGATAGTAATGACATTCCAAGTATAGTGAGTAAGGAGATAGTTTTTGAAGTTACAAAGTCAGGACCTAAAAGCATTATACCAAAAGTAGAAGCTGTAAATCAAGAAGAGATTGAAGAATTCAAAATGCAGAACACTAACACCAGAACAAAATCTACTAGGACAAAAGGGAAACAAAATAACAAAAACAAAGGGGATTCCCCCATAAATGGTAGTCCTAGTTTGGAATACTAGAGGGCTTAATGACCTCTCAAAAGGACCCTGCTGAAAGAGGTAGCGAAGGATAAGAAGCCCTATTTAATAGGACTTCTTGAAATCAAAATAAAAGAACCTCATGCACTATTTGATACTAAGTTTTTGGGTGTTAATTAAGATATCATATCAAACCATAATTCGCATTATAATGGTAGAATAATCTGCCTTTATAACACATATATGATTAGAGTTCAAGTAGTGAAGGAAAGTGACCAACATATACACTTGTAGTGTCAGATGAGAGGTATGATGCTTGTTTTTTATTTAACACTAATCTATGCTTCTAATTTTGGTTTTCAAAGGAACAAGCTTTGGTTGGATTTGCAAAACGTACAATTGATAATTTAAACCCTTAGCTTATTGTGGTAGATTTCAACTGTTCTTTAAACTCAATAGAAGTTGAAGGTGGTAGGAAGTTTATTTTTGGTCTAACAAAAGAGCTCTCCAATTTTCTAACCAAGATGGATTTGGCAGACCTTAGTTCAACAGGCAGCTTACTTACTTAAACAAATAATCAACAAGGCAGTTTGTTTATAAGGAAGAAATTAGATAGTTCCTTGGTTAATTTTGCATGGCTGAATCAATTTCCTAACTCTTTTGCTCATTTTGGAGAGAACTTGATATCAAACCCCTCCTATATACTGATACAAAGGATTATTGAAAGTAGGAAAGTTATAGCCCCTTTTTGATTCTTCAATGGAATTACACAAATAGAAAGATTCACAGAATTAATCAGCAGAAGTTGGAGTCATGATATAGATGGTTTTAATTCCTACCAACTTATGCATAAACTAAAGTTGGTAAAAGCTGCTCTTAAGAACCTCATGCTTGGGAGAACTAAGAACCTTACAACCCTTAAAGAGAAACTAATTCAAGCTCAAAAAGACCGCTATAACTCCCCCCATAATGTAGACTTAAGATTGAAAGAGGTGCAAAGATTACAAGAGTATCAAGAAGCTCTCAAACTTTATAATTCAATTCTCAAGCAAAAAGCTAGACTTAATTGGAAGAAGGATGGAGACTCCTATACAAAGTTCTTTTACTCCTCCTTACTTGCTAGGAGAAATGTGAACAAAATTTCAATGTTACAAGAAACTAATGGACTGGAATAGTTAGATCAAGATAACTTGCAAGATCTAGCTAGAAACTACTAGTTGCAACTGATGGGTTCTGAAGATTCTGCTCTTCCAAACTGCAATGCACAAAGATTGTTTGATTGCATAATTGACCAAGGAATAAAAAAATTTATGGTGTCCCCAATTACAGAACTAGATGTCAAGAGAGTTCTCTTTAGTTTTGCATCCTTCAAAATCACCAAGGCTAGATGGTTTCTTTGTATTGTTCTTTTAAAAGACATGAGTTATTATAGGTAAGCTTTTTACTGAAGCAGTGTTGTAATTCTTTACATCCTCCAACATGCTTCAAGAATTAAATCACACATACATTTGCTTAGTTCCTAAAAAGCAAAACCCTTGGAGAATGTAAGACTTTAGATCAATATCACATTGCAACACAATATACAAAGTGATTTCCAAGCTCTCAGCTGCAATACTAAAGATTATAATCAGTGGAATAATTAAATTAGCACATGGGGCATTCATTCTAGATAAAAATATTGGAGATAACAGTCTACTACTATAAGAGCTACTGAAGAAGTACAAATCAGGTAAAAAATCAAAATTTGCATAATCAAAATTGACTTTTATAAAGCTTTTGATAAAATTAGTTGGAAGTTTATCCAAATATGTCTTGAAGCATTGCAACTACCCCACAGGTTTGTGAATTAGATAATGACATATATTCAATCTCCTACTCTAAGTGTGTTAGTGAATGGACTTTCCATTAATCCCTTCAAAAATGCAAAGGGGATTAGATAAAGGGACCCCCTTTCTCCCTATTTATTCACTCTTGTAATGGAAGGCTTATCAAGGCTACTGAGCAAGTTAATCTCTTGTAATAGGGGGTTTTCAATATCATTACAAATGCAATACAATCAACTTAACTCACCTCATATATGTAGATGATCTTATGATCCTATGTGGATTTGATCCTCACTCCGTTAATATCATGATTCAAATTCTAAAATTGTTTGTTGAGTGATCTTCGTTAAAACATAACACTAAAAAAATGTGATGAATCTAGTAGAAATAAGTAGAATTGTGGGACTAAATGTTCATCCTACTCCCTTCAGTTATCTTGGAGTACCAATCACCACTTCTAAGCCAAAATTCAATGATTGTTTGCCTCTCATTGAACAGATAAAATCAAGAGTGAATGCTTAGAAAAACAAATTTCTTCATATGCTCCTAGGTTAACCTTATTATCTCAGTCCTTAGCAGCTTACATCTATACTGGATAGAACACATTGCATTGCCAAGAAAGGTTACAAAGGAGATTGACAGAACAATGAAAACATTCTTATAGACAGGCAAAACTGAAAACTCCAAAAATGCAAAGATAAAATGGAGTGAAGTTGCTACTCTGAAGAAGCAAGGAGGACTTGGGATTATTTCTATCACAACTATGCAAAAAGTTCTAATGTGCAAGAGACTCTGGAGACTCTATGTTAATCATAAAGCACTTTGGATCAAATGGATTCATAAATGTCACCTCAAAAACTTAAATTTCTCGCAGGCTGCTTATACAAAGGAGGTCTTTTGGATCTTTAACTAGTTGATGAAGTAAGAGACACGGTTTATACTTAGATTAAACATAAGATTGGAAATGGAGATAAACCTTCTTTTGGTTTGATAACTAGCTATATTTAAGCCCCATCATGCAAAGACTAGAGATCTGTCATCTGAGAAATAGAATCCCATAAAACCTCCAAGTATCCTCTCTAATCTGGAATGGAGAATGGAGTGGAAACTTTAGAGGTTTTGATTCTCTAGGGGATCACTTCCTCAACTGAATGATATGGAAAATGAAGACGTAATCACTTGGACCCTCCACCTGAGTGGTAAATTCACAAATAAATCCTGCCATAATATACTTACTAACAAGTTATTAGAAGCTCCTTGGTTTAATCTTCTATAGAAAAATACTATGAATCTAAAAGCCTCACTAATCACTTAGCTAGTGATTAGAAATAGGCTTATGACCAAAGGTTAATGGCATGGAAATTTGGATTCCACTTGTGTATTATGTAAGGTGGAAGTGGAAGAAAAAGATCATCTCTTTTTTATTTGCAGATTCTCCACATTAGTTTGGAGCAGGATCTTACATATGATTGCAGGAGACAGCTATATGTATGAATGGGAGCCTAGAGATTTGTTATTTCATAGTGTTATTTCTTTGTAAGACATTAGTTCTTAGGGTTTTATGCCTTTAAAAGGTTTTCTTACTATTATAGAGATATTTCCTTAAATTTTCTAAAGAAAATCTTGTTTTAGGTTCTCTAAGAACTTATGATCTTAGCTAATAGTGATCCAACCATAGAATCTTATTACCAGTAACCCCATTTTTTTGTTACTCGTATCATTCTTTCTGTTTTTTTGTTTTATTTCTTAGATCAAACTCGTCTCAATAGAATTATCCAGAGTCATATTCATATTAATATTAAATCTCACTAATTTTATTAGTAAGGTTCATATCACTGTAATAGTGTAACTATCAATATCATATTTCTTCCCGTAAATCATCAAAAGTAGTTGTTTGATTGCTTAACTCCATGTTTGTGGAAATATCTGATATTGAATTTTTCTTTGGTTATTAAGAATGTTGAGAATTTTCATTCGAACTAATTGCTATGAATTTTTAAAACTCATTGCAAAATATGTTTGAAATTATCATAATTTTCTATAGACGAAATCAATTT
Source organism: Erythroxylum coriaceum (assembly GCA_026874005.2). Taxonomy (NCBI): domain Eukaryota; kingdom Viridiplantae; phylum Streptophyta; class Magnoliopsida; order Malpighiales; family Erythroxylaceae; genus Erythroxylum; species Erythroxylum coriaceum. Next base: position 1,489,679 of record JANQAP020000509.1, read on the forward strand.
ATATTTTCATATCTAACTTTCTACTCATGTTAGTTGACTTGAATTGGTTTGATATGCGAAAAAAGTGCCAAAGATTTTATCTGATATTTGAATTTCAAAACTTAAGTCAGAAACTGTGCTTAGGGCATGTATGAATTTAGACTTTGGGTTTATTAGAGTTTAGAGATATTAGGATGATACTCTAATTACTATGACTCTATTAATATGTCTTGACTCTCATCATAAACAGATGTAAGGTTGCAATAAGTTGGGATGGGCTCGTCCCAAGTTTTTACAATTTGAGCCTAGCTTGAAACCTGGTTGATCTTTAATAAAATAGTCCAAACCAAATCCAATTAGGATCAACAGTTATATGCTTGATCTATCCGAAATTAAACAGTGCTGTTTGATTATACTTAACAAAACATCATCATTTTGATCGATTAGTTATTTAACTATTAAATAAAATAATTCATTTTTTCTTAACTAATTTGGGCCACTCAAACCATCCCTCCTCTTTCTAAACCTACTATAAAACATGGTAAATTCAAACTTGGCCTAGGATAACTATTATCAAGTAGTGAAATGTAGACCTTTGACTCTGAAATTATAAGATTATACTAGCAAAATAATTTGTATTTATCAATTAGCATATGCTTTTCTTAGAGCTCTTTTCCTTTTTAATCTTGGTTTTCTCAAATTTTTCTTATGATTAAAATTAAACCCAGTAGCAGGATGTGAAAGTTTGCATATGTTGTTAACTGCCGATTACCAAATGCCCTTACACATAGTTATACTCCAAACCTTATTATTAACTTGAGCAAACTGATATTTATTTGCTTTATCTTTTCCAGCTACACTTGCAGGGAATTTATGCCTAGAGAAAACGGAATAAACATAGTGAAGTGTACTAGGAATGACAAAGTTGGCGTATCATCACACATCAGTATAAACAAGTAATTAAAACCAATATTTTAAAAACTAGACTAGACATTGAACCGGTCAAATAAAAGATTTAAGGTTTAAAGGTTCATCTAGTATTAAACCTCTATAAAATTGTTAAATAATGAATAAGAAGTAAAAAATATAAGAATAAGTAAAAATAAAATATTTTGTTAAAATAAAAAAGACTACACCAATGTTTATTATTGTATAATGAACTAATAATAAACCAAATCTAATAATTCAAACTAAATCTAAATCTAGCATAAAACCTAGAATAATAATAAAATCAAAATTGTATTTCTGAAGAAGGTAGTGTCTCATCATCATCAAAAGTTCCAAATTATCTAATATTATCTAAAGATTCGTAAACTACAATTTCATCCAAAGAATCTACATCAACTTCATCTACTGCATTCAATTAAATTATAAATTAGTAATGTATGAAATTATTTTGTATTATAAATTTGGAATACATTATACTTTTAATGTTAAATATGATCAAGATAAGATAACAACTGACCATTAGTAGATATTCTTAATTCATTCGTTGTGACAAATGTATTTTCTTCATATATCGCCTTTTCAAGTTCATTATAATTCAGATTAGACGATGGTTTGTCTTCATTGATCCAAAAATTAGTATGGTCAATATAATCAATATCAATTGGATCATACATTCTCTTTTTACGAAGCGATCTGAATATATAATAGAGAAATTATAAAGTCAATAATAACAACAAAATTAATGAAAAATAAAAACAAATCAATAAAATAAATGTTCTTCTTTGTTAGATTATAAGTAATGTAAACAAGGTCATTGAATCTTTAATGTTCAAAATGATTTCATCTCTTTGTGTGAATACGTTAAAAAATGTTCCGATTATATTCACAACCTAATGCAAAGGTTGTTTGACTGAGTGATCTAATAGCAAGTTTTCTCAATATTAGAGCACTTTCATCGAATAATCTCCACTACTCATTTATATTTTAAATTAATTTTTATGAGAAATAAATATTTATTATTAATAGTTAAAGGATGAACTAAAAGTATGAAAACTTACCATGTTGCATTTTTTTTATCATAAATTCTCTCTTTGTAGATAATCTAGCAAAACTCCCTAAACCTTCACAATACAATTTAATTTTATTTCTTGCCTTTAATTTCTCTTTAATAAAGAAAATACCTTTATGTTAAATCAAACCAAAGAGAGTGCCTAATATCATTATACATGGATCTCTACTATATAAGCAATAAGGATTGAAAAAATAAGTTGCCAAGTGGATACTTTGGGTAAGATGCTTACCTATCTTCAATCAAATATATCTAATTAAGGCTTGTATAGTTTCTCTTTCCCTTTAAAAAACTCATAATTGTTTTGCGAGCTCTATACGTACCATTATATATATCCCAAAGATGACTTCTCATATTCTCAACAACTTTATAAGTGGAGCCATAATTTTCATAATGATCAAGCAAGCATCCCAAAATTTATTACCTAGAATAATAGCACAAACTTCTTTTCCTTTCTCACTCTTTGATAACTTATCACTTCAAAAAATTTTACTTGTCACTAAATTTTGAAGTATTTGTTTATGTTTATAAATATTTTTTAAAGTAATAAATATAGTTGCAAACCTAGTAGTAGTGAGATGCACAATCTCAACCTAATCTTCTTGCTTTCTTATCCAAGATAAAAATGTTATGTGATTATACACAAAAATTGTGATCTTAGATGTTTGTGAAACAAGACTAAAAATATGGTCTATGTCACTAATATCTTTTTAGATGAGAGTAGCGAGATGCACAATCTCAACCTAATCTTCTTGCCTTCTTATCCAAGATAAAAATATTATGTGATTATACACAAAAATTTTGATCTTAGATGTATGTGAAACAAGACTAAAAATATGGTCTATGTCACTAATATCTTTTTAGATGAGATTTATATAATGAACGGTGTATGGAGACCAATAAATCTGCTCATGCTTCAATTGTAACAAGTACTTAATTGATATATAATTAATTGCATTATCTGTAATAAAATGCATAGCATTCTTTGGTTCAACCACTTGAAAATTTCAGAAGATAATTCAAGTAAAACATGAGCACTTTTTACCATATTAGAAGCATTATTAGACTTGATAAAAGTTGTTCCAATATTACAATAAACAAAGAAATTAACCAATGTTCTTTATTTTTGATCAGTCCATCCATCTGTCATAATAGTGCATCTTGATGATTCCTAACTAGACTTATATGTATCCACATTCAAATAATATTCCTTTTCCAAATCTTGAAATAAAGTATATGAATCTCATAATAAGAAAGTACCTTAAATGTAAAACCCTAAACCTTTCTTTTTAATGAAGGCAAATATGTATGTTCAACGAATAGTATTTTTCACATGAATGGTGATTTTTGAGGACCTAACCCTAAAAAAATTAAAAAATTCAAAATAAGTATTAGAATATAATGGTACTGAAACGGATCAAAAATAATTTCGATTGGATGGATTTCGGGATTTCAGGAAGTTTAAGACTTACAATGCCCTTTTTGAAAAATCATGGATATTTCAGGAACTTTCTTCCATAACCGTAGCTTCATTGGACATGTCACCGTAACAACAGCAAATTTGAATAATCTGTAAAGTTCCACACACAAATGTTATCCAAATACGCAATACAGAGGTTTGGATAACTC
>JANQAP020000509.1:1504478-1521376 GCA_026874005.2 Erythroxylum coriaceum
GATGATATTGTGGGAAGTCTAAGGAAATAAGGAATAGTGGGTTTGCGTTGGTAATAACCAAATGATCCAGTACTCAGATTTCCGACGCCTTTGTTAATATTACCATTGTTTGATCGAGGACGAGTTGCAGTAGCAGGAGTAGCAGCTACGAGGTATCGGGATGCGCTGGCTGCTCTCGCTCCATTGATTGACATTATTTTCATTCATACATTACGGACAGTGATTGTTATCCTATCAACTGGGTCCTTATTCCAGTTTCCTAATTGGAATTGGATTTTGAAGAATCTTATTATCTGACCCAAACAACTGAGAATGGGCTTTCCGTCATCCATGGGAATAAATAATAAGAATGAAACTCTTGGGATAAGAAGCAATCAGAATATCATACATTTATATGTAAATGAATTGCCCCAGTCAAGTTGGGTAGTAAAGCATGCATGTGGGTTGAAACCAATGCAACAATTCCTATTTTTTGTCTACTGTTCTACATACATACATAGATGCATCCATACATTCATAAAGGAAGAGAAAAACGCATAGCGGGTGCGCCAACAAATTACAAACCACCTCAGCAACAGCAAGCTATTAAGTGTTTCTTTTACTTTGTCGTTCTAAAACTGACCACCCTCGAATGTCTGGCCAAATTGCCAATTGGCTGGTACAACATTGTAGGCACTAACGGTCCTGCCATCGCTTGTGGTAATTTGGAAAGAGAGGGGTTGGCCATTGAGATAGGAGTTGCTCTGCCAGTTTTGGCCCCAATTCCTGGACATGGTTTGCCATCCTGTCTTAGACCCCTTGATTGAAACCGAGTGAACGTCTCCTGCTCCACCAACATTGGTGATCAACACCAAGTTAAAGTACGAGTGACCATTGATTGTGAACCTTATTCCTCCTTTCTTCACACAGGGCACCCTGTTTCAGACGTTATTAAATCACTAGAATCATCGTGCATGACACAAAACAAACTTCAAGTGAGACATGGAAATAAAGCTATGCACCTTCTGAATGAAACGGGTACAATTCCAGCCCTGTATTGAGCAATCTGCAAGAAAGCGGGCTCGGCCAAGTCAAAGTGTTGGAGAGGAGGATTGCACCAACCACCATTGTCATTAGACAAAGCATAGTTCGGTGGGCAGAAATTAGTGGCGGTAACCGTGATGGACCCAGGAAGGCACCATCTGGGGTCATTGTCGCATCTCATCTCATAACAAGCACCACAACTCAAGCCATTGTTGAAAAGAGCAGTACTGAGCGCTGCGGTGTTAGTACCATACCCTTGGCTATACAAGTTGCCATATCCACAAGCACCTCCTGGAAAGAACCATCCATGTACATAAAAATAAACTTTAGTTGAAAGCAGAAACCAATGAATGACGTAGGTACTACGTAATTTATTGGCATGCACTCAGACCTACAATTATGACTTTTTTCTAGAAATAATCCAGTATTGGAGTTGTTTCAGTGCCATTGCCTAACTAATGATGAGAAGCATATCAAGACTTTCACTTTTGCCAAGTTAACAAGACAGCTGGTTTTTTAAAACTTACCCATTGTCCCAGAAGCATCACCACCTCCATAGAACGTTGCATGACCGCTAGTCCATCCTCCATAGTCCCCATAAGAGCCTCTAAGGCACAGACTGAACACGAAAACTAGAAGAGAAGCAGCAGAGGGTGCTGCAATAGCCATTGTTAACAAGTGATGTGAGTTGATAAACGGGAGTGGGTTGCTGGTAAGTGTAAGTAGGGATGCTTGGCTAGGAAGAAACGGGCGTGCCCTTATATAGGCCAAAGGATACGAGGCAGCCAAGGTTTGATGTGGATTTGGTATAATAAGAAGAGAAAAGCTAGGAAACACTTGAGGCCAGGGCATGGAAAAACAAGAACACAAAATAGATGGAAATACTGAAAAGTCATACATAGATTTGCAAGAATCAAAAAGCACATGCAAATGTTCTTAGGTGGACTACTAAGGAGAACGAACGAAAGACTGGAAGGCCATTGACCCCACCATGCACATGCGCTTATCTGTCTTTTGTGTTATTCATAAATTATATGTAATTAAATTGATTGCCTGATATGGCGCAATTTGGATTTGGTATGCATATTTAGGGCCTTTGATTGGGGAAGATGAAATAAAAGGTCAAGTCGGATGTGAGTTTCCTACACTATTGGTAAGAGTGGATAACAATATGACAAATTAATACGGTTGTGGTAGTTGTAATGTAACTAACAAATCTTGGAATTAAAGAACCATATATATATATATTTATATATAGAGGGGGGCAGGGAGGGATAGCCGATTAGGATTAGTTATAGGATGCGGCGTGGAATTCCGAATTTGAGCTGAAGTAGTCGATTGTATTTGTTTATTATGAACAAGTAGAGGAGAGGCCTACCACCACGTTAGCACGTTAGCAGCACATGCAACTCCCGGGCTTTACGGGTCCCCTCACCCCTCCCCTCAATATGGTCTGATAGGTATGGTAGCCTTACAAAAACTTCCATCTTTTGCATTTTGTTTACTATACTATAAATCTTTGTAAGAGTGAAATTTTTTCCTTCTGCCAGCCGGGTAGGCTTTAGGCTACCCCTTCCTCACCCATTTCAATAATTCGTTGGGATTTGTCTCCCCTCTGCTGTTGGAATTTTCATCCGTCCTTCATGCATCGTACTGTTTTCTTTCTATTATTATTTTCATCATAATGCATTATTTCTCAATTGCCTGACTTCAAAACACTTTAGAACCTTTTTCAGCTTCAAGATTCAACCTTTAGTTTTGACCACTAAACTAAAAATGAAAAGGACCAAACATGAGCAGAATGGGATAAGGGGAGGCAAGGACGGTGTGTGTGAAGAAAGACCTTACAAAGCGTTAACAAATTTGGTCCAAAGTAGTTAGGAGCTAGCTACCTGCATTTTGCCTCTGGTCCAACCGCGAAGAAAACCCCATTGTCTCAGCATTAAATGGTAATGTCTTCTGCTATACTGTACACTACACGTGAGAAATTTTAGTTTTGTGATAGGTGAGGGACAACTACATCTGCTTGGAAATTCATATCCACAAAAGAGGCATGTGATTATCCAAATGCTGTCTGTTGGGACAATAATGAAAGTGGCATGCACAAGCATTTGTCTGGTGTTCCTAATCGAGTCATTTGACAGACTCCCAACATGCAATAGACCATTGCCTAAGAGATGCTTTTGATACTCCCTTTCTATAGTCTATACGGAAAGGTTGTCAACAATCCCTAAACAGAGGATATCCACAAACATCCGCAACCCAACTTTAGGGACCCCTACCATGTGAAATTCAATGCCTGATTCGGAAGTTTAGCCAGACCAGACCAGACCACACCAACATTGTAAGGTATAAAGTGAGATGCTCTTGCCTCATTTACTGTTACATGATACATCACGAGACGAGGCCAGGAATTAATACGTTGCCATTGAAAATACACACACTGGCTTGACAATGAAAGCTGGAACTACTGGAAACCTTAAGCTGATGAGAACCTGATACTAAACAGGGTCAGTGATCAATCGGCAACTGACTAATCAGTATGTGACGACTCCTTATATGCAGAAGTGTACAAGTTACGTAAGAACCTGAGGGACCTTAGAATTTCATCACCTCATATCAGGTAGGAAGCCTAAATAGTTGGAGCTTCTTACAGAGGACCGCATCTTACTAGTTGGGATTTGGTCTGCGAGTGCACAGCTAAACAAGTAGCTCAAATACTGTCCCCGCTTCATACATTTTATACTTGCACAAAGTTTGGTCTAGATAAGAGCTCATTACATGCTAAAACTTGATAATCAGAGTGGAAGTGGAGATTGGACCAAGGTCCTAACAAACTTCCAGTGTGGTTTAAATGCAATATGCAAATTCATCTCTTTCCGCCAAGAAAAACATAATATCGTCCATTGGATAAAAGTACCGAAATATATTAATTCGAAACTAACCAGTCTTTATTAAAGAAAAGGCAGAAAGTATCTCAATACACTTAGTACAACTCTTGGCTTCCAAATAACCTATCCATTTCCTATAATTCGGTGCAAAATTCAGATACAAGTGAATGTCCAAACCAAAAACGAAATGCTAGAAGAATGTGGTACAATTAGCTTAGATCAAAGTCATCAATCGATCAATCAACCAACTTCTTCAAAATCTCAATGTTTGAAAGTTAAACATGAAAATATCCAACTCTGCCAGGAATAAAGCTCTCCATTCCAGACTTCACCAAGTCATGAGTTTTAACTTGAACAGACAAAAAATCTTCATCAATATGTAATATTCTAGTAAATCATCCCCTGAAAGCAGAACAAATAAGCCTAAAATGCTAGTCACAATGGAGGAGTCAAACTAATGGAATTTAGATGTCAAATATGGTCCATGTTACGTACATTTCAAGAAATAAGGGAGTATGGTGGATCGTCAAAATAAGACTCAAGCACTGCTGCTTCCACTAGCAGAAATTGAGGGCCCTCCAGATTTAACTAGATGAGAGCTTCTACTTATATCAAGCCCCTGTAATTGTCTGAGAGGATCTTGTGGAAATGTCTCCGAGAAAGCTTGCAAATGGGATGAGGCTCTAACAGATTGATGATAACTAGAACTGTTAGGTTGGAAAGAATTGAACAGTGACTTCTGCACATTGTGGGTGTCAAGTGATCTGGTTTGCTGCTGGTATGGAAACAAGGGAGATTGGGTGTACGGAATATGGTGCATTCCTAAATCAAAGGTATCTGCAGGGTTCGTCATTTCTCCTGTGGCAATCTTGAGTCTTTCTACCTCCTTCTTCAGTGTCTCATTCAGAGCTGTATATATAAGAGAAGACATAACAGAAAAGCTTAAGAACTTTCTATGGTCAGAAGTAGATATGAGATGGAAGACATGGGCACAACCCCTTGTCCATACTTTCAATAGAAACCAAATTCCTCATGCATTCAAGCAAGAATGGGCACCGAAATTGTACACAGTACCATCTCAAATGTGGCCACTTCCTATTGTCAGAAGTAGTTATGGGATGGAAAACATGGGCACTTCTTCTTATAGCAAACTTTCGGTAGAAACCAAATTCATGGTGCATTCAAGCAAAAATAGGCACTTAATTTATACGCAGTAGCATCTCAAATGGTGCATCAAATTGATGCAACACAAAAAACTACGCCCAAATCGAGAGGTAACATCATTATTCATAATGTAAAGAAGGAAATCGCTCACTGAAACAGATTAGTGGCAGAATAACATCAAACAATAATCCATATTCATACAGCCTAGATGTCACCAGAGAGACTGCTCATGTTGCATAACTAAGTCGCCAACGGCATGATTAAGGAAAAGTAAGTTAACAGTGTTAAAGCATAGGAAGGATGGGGTATACCGTCACGTAATTGAGCTTGCTGTTCCATAGCTTGTAACCGAAGCTTAAGTTCAGTGTTTTCATTACTCAGATTTGTTGTGTCTCTCTAAAATGGAGAAGAGAAATGTAAATGGGAAAACAAAAAGTAAAATCGAAAACAGATGAAAGGCCAATTACAGAGATGTTAAACCTGAAACAGAGAAAGTTGTGCAGAGAGAGTAGTAGCTTCGGTCTGAAGAGTCTGGACTTTTGTCTCAAGTTCAGAGATATAACGGGCTTTCCTTTCTTTAGAACGAGCAGCAGACTGTCGATTAGCAATAATCCTACACATATATATACATCACTGAGAGTAACTTAAAGGAAAGAAAGCACATGGGTAATGACCCAAATTGTCATTCAATGGGAAAATGAAGCACCTTTTGGCCCGTTTAGGGTCGATATTCCATAACTCAGCGAGCTTTTCGGGAGCCATAGCAATCTTGGCCTCTATAGACTCCAGAGCCGAAGACCCATCAGCGGAATTGCTATAACGATGCCTGGGCTTACCAGTATTGTCTCCATCCGGGAGGAAAGGAGAATTTGGAGGGCCATTGCCCGAATTATGAATATTTTTATTAGTTGGAGGCGAAGTGCGGTCCTGAGGACTGGATCCAAGCTTCTCTGTGTCCATATATGTGGAGAAGAGGTCGTCTTCATCCAATGGGTCGGATCCTAGATCCAGGTCGTCCGGGATCCAACAGTAGATCTCCGAGTGGGCTCGTCGGTGGCCGGTGGTGCCATGAGGGTTGAAATTCGCAGGATCTGGCTTCAGTTTCGGTTTAGATGAAGTTGAAGGGTTTTCCATTGTTTAGATGATGGAAATGGTAAAAATGAGCTACAGACGTGTGGGGAAGAAGACTGGTAAAGAAGGCATTTTGGTGTTGGAAGTGTATTTTGATGCAAGAATGACATGATGCTACTATCTTACTTTGTTCATTCCTGCACATGGTACGAGATCTGGCTCCTCAGTCTCACATCAGATATAAGAAACCCTGTTTCTCTTTCTTTCAATAATTTATTAATTATTTTTTTTATTTTTTTTTGGAACTCCGGGAAAGGAGGCTAACTGTATCCGTCGCCTCTAGTCTACAGTTTGTAAAATAAAATGCACAATACGGGTCCAATTTAGTTGCCGTTGGTGGCACTTTCTGCGCGTCCGTAGATTATAAAATATAAAGTATGAAGGATGGCCTAAAGTACAAGTCTATGATAACCAACACAAGTCTATGATAACCAACAGTCTTATTGCACTGGGACTCGCTACCGCTGCAGGGGAGGGGATGCATGCAGCGATGGGAATATATATAATGGCTATAGCTACTGATACCTGCAAATGATGCGAATGACGAAATACAGAGACAAACCCTTGAAGATGAATCAACCAAACTTCCATTTTTTTCTGAACAAAATATTTGACAACAATGTGAGTGGGGGCTATTTCCGCTAAAAACACGCCTCAATGCCTGTAAACAAACTCCACCCAAAGAATTAAATATCAATTTCAACGTACAAATTGCCTCATGAATATGCTAAAAATCTGTTGGTCTCCCCAAAAATAAAAAATGGAAAGGAAAAACAAATTTAACGCCTAAAGGGTTCCCCTTACAATCAACAAGTCAAATCAACGAGACCAATATATAAACAAGCCAGGGACAAAAAAAACACTGGATCACTAAGTTCTCATCAAGTATTGCTGCTTTCACTAGCAGACATTGAAGGGCCTTCAGATTTAACTAGGTGAGAGCTCCGACTGCCAATATCAAGACCCTGCAATCGTCCGAGAGGATCATCGGAAAATGTCTCTGCGAATGCAAGTGAGTGGGGTGTTGCAATCGTTTGATGATGATTACTTGAAATGTTATGCTGGAAAGGATTAAACTGCGTCATCTGTATGCTTTGAGCATCAGCTGTCCCAGGATGTTGCTGGGACGAAAAGAAGGCAGATTGAGGATATGGCATATGGTGCATCCCCAAATTATACGTATCTGTTGCTGTCATCATTTCTCCTGTGGCAAACTTCAGTCTCTCTACTTCCTTCTTCAGTGCATCATTCAGAGCTGTGTATTACGCAACCACCAAGCCACTCAGAAACTTTGAACAGAAAAAAGACCACTAGACTCGGATTTTCTCTACACGTCAATTTCTCTAAAGTATGGCAACGAAAGTATTGCACCAATTTGATATAATGGTAGATCAAAAATAAAATAGTAACAAGTTTTTCCGCATCACACGGAAGGCACAATTGAATTTCATCACTGAAACATGTTTTCCGGAGATGAGCATGCATCATTCCTCAATAGTCATATAATCTCCATATTTATAGATAGACTGGTCCAACAGCATTTGCTTCTAAGAAGCCCTCGGTGAAAGAAAATAAATTCAGGAGAGAAATGGCCAATATTAAGATTTACCATCACGTAGCTGAGCTTGTTGCTTCATTGCTTGTAACTGAAGCTTTAACTCTGTATTTTCATTTGTCAGACCTGTTGTATCTCTCTGAAAGAGAACAGAAGAAAATGCTAACAAAATTACTCACGGAGGACGTATCAAGCATAAATTCAAACCTACGCTGCGTCTACAACCACAAAATTAAACATATAAAGTGTGTTTAACCTGAAATAGTGTTAGTTGTGCAGAGAGGGTTGTTGCTTCTGTCTGAAGGGTCTGCACTTTTCTTTCAAGCTCTGATATATAACGCGCTTTCCTTTCTTTGGACCGAGCAGCAGACTGTCGATTAGCAATGATCCTGCAAAGAAATAAATTAAGGAAATTGGAAATGATCAAAGCACCTAAACAATATAACCTTTGTGTCTTGGTCCTCGGATCAAAGGATTCACTATTTCAACCAAAACATCAGTAAAATGTTTCAATAAGCATTAACATTATGGCTCCTACCTTTTGGCGCGTTTGGGATCGACGGTCCACAACTCGGCAAGCTTATCAGGAGCCATAGCTTTTTTGGCCTCAATGGACTCCAGAATGGAAGACCCATCAACCGAATTGCTATATCTATGCCTGCTAGGCCTCACATTCTTCTCTCCCTCTCCCTCTCCCTCTCCCTCGTCCAATGCCTGCGCAGAGCCCGCATTGTCAGTTTTGAGAGAGGGAGGGGCGTCGGCGGGTTTGGATCCAAGCTTATCGATGTCCATGTAGCTGCAGAAGAGGTCGTCGAGGAAGTTTCCCGAGTCTTGATCGAATGGGTCGGACCCGAGATCCGGATCTTCTGGGATCCGGAAATGCACCTCCGAGTGGGCCCGCCGGTGGTACGATGTCCGCAAGGGAAGTGGCTGTTGTCCAAGGGGCGGCGGTGTTGGATTTGAATTTGCGTTTTTCACAGAATCTCTCGGATCTTGCATTTCTGGTTTCTCCTTTCTTTTTTTTCTTTGTTAGGGTGTTAGAGTTAGAGGTTATATCCTCGTACGTGCTTCTTCAGCTTCTGGTTCTGCTCCGGTGGTTTCTTCATCATCAACATCATCATCGTCAGACAGGTGATGATGGGTCTCAGGGAGATCTCTTTTTCCTTTTTTCTTTTTTGATTTCTCATTCTCCTCTTTACTTCTATTTTAATGGGTCTTTCTCTTTTGGTCCCTATTTCTTTTTCAGGATTAAGAGGAGGAACTCGTAAGTCGCAACTGTCACTCCACGAAACAACTACCACGACGTCGTATGGTCTAAAAAAAATCGATCTTCATGCAAGAGAGTGTAGCTGCTACGATGTCGTTTGGATTTCTGGGCCTATTATCGAGAGACTCATCATCATGCTTCTGCGGGTTCAAACCGCCATTGGTCAATTTTTGTCAGGGCCCAATTACCGTTGCACCCAATGATTAGCAAATACAGCAGACCAGACTTTTTTGCATTAAAAGTTTATCAGGGGACCACGTGATCTCCATGTGCCCCCTTCCCTCTTTCATAAAAGTCGTTAACTGTTCTGAAACTGTCCAACTTAGCCTAGTGCCATACACGTCGCTGTCACATAATTGAAAGATCTGACGGAAATTCTCACCTTGAGTGAATTTCTTCAGCTCATTATTCAACAAATGATGTTTAAATACTGAAGTATTTATTAGTACTAAATATTTTGTTGATAAAAATGATAGCTTTTTAATTAAGATTTAAGTAACTTAAAATAATAAAGGAAATAGGAATGGTATCTTATGTTGCTACTGAAGCGAAACGACTTGGTAAATAACAAATGTTTCCGTTCGTCCAAAGTGTGATACTTGTTGGTTTAAGGACATCCAAACCAAAGACAAGACATAAAATTACTAAGCAAGCAAAATGAAGAGTGGAAGGAGGATTTGGTGCTGAAGAATATAAGCATAATCATACCCAAAAAGAAAAAAACAAACAACTAATTGTGATTAGTAGGGATCAGGTACCATAATCCAAATTCCCCACCCACCTTTTTCTCTCCCCATTACCTCCTCCAGTCCTCTTCTGTCATTTCCGAAAAGACACCTGAAGGCCAAAACACACCTTATTTTCATTTTCACCACTACAACCTTCTTCCTTTTTATCTAATTTCAACCCACTTTCCAACGCCCAAAGACCATAATTATATGTCCCACGAAGGAAAATATCAAGCCAACATCTTCCTCTAATTATCTTATCTCTCTCCAACCATAATAACAGCCACAGGCATCTCAAATCTCAACCTTTCATTCCTCCTCTGCTTCCGCTGGCTTACTGTTCAATTTCCAACGCCATATCCCCTGCTATTTGGTAAGCCCGTAGTGTCTTTTTTATTCCTGACTCCAATTATAAACTGTGTTATGTTAGTTATGGTTAGCAGAGGGTTTGTGTTCTATTCTTTCCATTTATGATGTTGGAATAAGCTAGCAAAGCTAAAGTTGTTTCCTTTTTTTTTTTCTGTTAATTTTTACTTTTCTAGGGCAAATTCCCTTGAACTTGTTTGTGCAAAAAAAGATGCCTTTTGTTGATGTTCTTTATCTAATTGGAATCCTGACAGGCAACGCCATAACGCCAAAGTCTTTCCTTCTCTTTATCTTTTAAGTTGAAATCAGATCAATCACGACCGCAAGAAACGAACCACAAAGTCCCATCCTTTTCTGCTTTCCTTTCACTTTTCGTGTTCTAAGATATCAGAAGCTGCATAAGTGTAAGCCTCTTTTACACTAAAACAAACCTCACCGCTGTCAAAGGAACTCCTTTGTTCCACTCTGCTTATCACTGGTTAGATTTAGTGCAAAGAAATGTTGGAGCGATGAAATTTTCAACTTTTCTGCTTAAGGAAGGAAGGCCAAAAAGGGTAGAGATCATCAGGTAACAATTTGATGCTTGTCAAGTATAGAACTCAAATCCCTGTAAGCTATGGCGAGTGTGCATCACTATCGCTTCCACCGCCTACTCTTGGGTACAGAATCATCAAATGGAAACAGGACACGCAGCTCTTTTTCAAATGAAGCCAATTTCGACACCAACATGGTTATAATCCTAGCAGCTTTGCTTTGTGCACTAATATGCGCACTTGGACTGAACTCAATAGTACGTTGCGCTTTGCATTGTAGCAGAAGGTTTGCTTTTGAAACTCCTGACCAAACTGCTGCACGTCTTGCGGCTACAGGTCTTAAAAAGAGCACTCTAAGACACATCCCTGTTGTAATTTATGGAGCAGCAGGAATTCCTATTATTGCTACAGACTGTGCAATTTGTCTTGGAGATTTTTTGGACGGGGAGAAAGTTCGAGTTTTACCAAAATGTAACCATGGCTTTCATGTCAGCTGTATAGACACCTGGTTGATGTCACACTCCTCTTGCCCGACTTGTCGGCACTCACTCCTAGTCCTCGAGCAGCAGCCACTTAGTTCTGACGCTGGAGAGGGTGATATTGGGATTAGACATCCTGCAGGTGTAAACGTCAATCCAAATGTAGAACAAACTGACGTAATTGTGTCGGTGGATGAGTTAGGTTGATTCAAGCAGATCCATGTTTAGGACGGTTCGTTGAATTTTTCTAGTTTTGCTTTTTTTTCTCTCTTTCTTTGTAGTAAAATAGCTAGGAGGGAGTGCAGTTAGTTTTTTCTTAAAAGAAAAATCAGATGTTCAACTTGCCCATGTAATTATGCACAGAATATGTGTTTGTGTACACTTAAGAATTCCATTGAAGGAACCATTTCCCTGTCCACAGTTTGTTTTGTACAAGTTGAGTAGTTTAACAAATTTATGGTAGAGGAGGTTAGTTGTTCAAAAGACAAGTATATGCCCTGAAAGAATGCGGCTACATAATTACAAAGCCATGGATTAATTGGAAGTCCTCGTGATTGAACTGAGTTCGAGTTTCGCCTACTGATATGCGTTTGGACCGTAAACTTTGGTGTAGGAAGCACCTCAAAATTCTGGGTGATTGTGGGCTAAAAGATATCTCCCCCATAACAGCATCATATATGATGATTAACTCTGAACACTAACAACAGCATAATGGCCACTATGATGGAGGAGAGGTGAGTGAAGCCCCTTGTTTACCTGATGATAAAGTTAAGTCCTACAAGGCAAGTACACATGGAGGACTGATTTTGGCCTCGCTGGAGTCCTCGTTGGCTTTCTCTGGGCCACATAACCAACAGAATAAGGTTTAAGAAAACGTCATAGAGAATCTCCTTTTTGGTGAATAATGATTTTTTTTTAAATAGAAACAATTATATACTTAGTTCTCAAATTATTCCCACTAATATAAAAAATTCTTATTGCAATTTTTTGTTTCAATATTTTATTCAATCTCCATTAATAAAAAGTGGACATGATAAATCCAAAATGAATTGTCCTTACGAACATCGATTTTTAATTGAATTCATCTAAATGTGTATAAAGATTAAAAAATACGAAGTTACCTAATTAATATATTTTAAATTTTAAAATACAAAAATTTAATTAATTTATTTTCAACTATAAATTTACTATAGACTGTCAATATTTTTTTAGGAAAAGAAAGAAGAAAAATGAAAATCATAAAGAGAAAAGAAGAAGTAGACATGATTAGATAAAATTGTAATTAGCAATTGTGAACGTAGGTCAGTCATGCGAACTTTTTGAACAAATTCGTATATCTTACGAGATATACTAAGAAAAATTTGCTATTGATGGATAAAACAACAACACAACACAACAATACCCAAATTCCCGCTTAAGCAAGTATGGGGAGGGTAAGATTTACGCAGTCATGCCCGCATCTCCTAAGAGATACAGAGACTATTTTCTTATAGACCTTCAGCTATTTTGGTGACTCGAACTCAAGACCTCCTTAGTCTTAAGTGAGGAGTAAATTAACTAAGCTACTCCTTCTATAATTAACCTACTCAAATATATATCATTTTTGTGTTTTATGTTTAGAAGGATGGCATGAATGAATTTTTTTAAAGTGTATTAATCCATTTATGTGTCATAGAGCTATCTAAATTATCCTTTACTTATTGAGGAAGAACAAGATGCATGAAGACTAACAAAAAATTATAAGAGAATTGTGTATTGCATTATAGGATTGGTCAATATAAGTTTATTTATGAGGTAAATATTAACCAAGTTGCTACTTAGATGAGAAGAAGTGGAGATCTTAATGTAAAGAAAGGATGGATTCTAAGCGAAATATGAAATAATTTTCAGAAGTTACTTGTATGTTGTTTATTATAACAAATTAAATGCTTTGTATGTTATTTCTTATATTCATCTTTTGTATCTTGTAAGCTATAAATTATATAGGTTTTGCTTAATCAAATTTCATATTTAACTCTTTTATTATCTAAATTTCTAATTGTTTATCTGTCAACCAATGGAGAAGAATACTAGTCTTTATGCATTTAAACTACCAACTAATATCGAGCCTTAAATTTGGTTATGTAATTGTTAATTTGACAAATAAATAATGTTTATCCAATATTTCTACTATTGAAGATAACTACAATGATAAAAATAACACAAAGAGATGGAAAAAAAAAGGAAACTAAGTAACTTATAATTGTTTTTCTATTGGTTTTGCTAGCTTATTCCCACTCCTAAGTATGATAGCCTTAAATTGCTCTCTTATATTCACTTCCATGTTGCTCGGAAAGCTTCCTACACTTCTCGTAGATAATACATTGGCTAATTGGGCCACTTGAACCTCTAAATTATGAATAGAAGAGGCATAAGTCTTCACTTCTTGCTTGAATTGTCATTCCATCCTCTTATGGCCTCTTCCATACTTGTAAGCTTGTCCATGAGCTTGTCCAATTTTGAATCACTTGCACTGAACTTGTCTTGTTAAAATCCCAGTAAACCTTAAGTTCCCATTTAAGTCCTTGCATTATTATACCAAAAGAAATTCAGTTGGTTCTGGCACCCAGTATTGTATGAGTTTGAATATGGATTGTTACCTTTCTGACCATATTATGCTCTCATGAAGTTAGATTATTGCACGTTGTTCTTTCATACTAGGAAGTAATCAGCTGTGATATGGCTCTCTTGTCCACCTCGCATCCGTGTTGAATTGCTTTGAGTGGCTGTTAAGCTGTTTAATTGCTTGGTCAAGTTGACGATCTTAGCATGCAATGTTGTAACTGAATCTACAAAAATCATTCCTTTTGGATCTTAGAACGTTGACTACTATCTACGTCGTCCTGACGTCCAAAGACATCTATTGTTTGCAATCTCTTGTAACATGTTGTATGCCACTTACATTGGGAGTTGTGTAATTCCTTGATAATTGGCATTGCATCGTGGCCTTTGAAGTCTATAAAGGTCCTTTGTTGCTCTCTGTGATTTAATTCCTTTGCCATCTTTCTTTCTATCGCTTATTGGCATTTAGTGCTTCGGATTTCTCACTCTTGCTTTAAGATGTTTGGAGTTGTTGTAACTTCAACTTCTTTTGCAAACTTTTTTTTTGTTCAAGCACTTGTACTCACATAAGAAAAGTATTAAATCTTTAAATCAAAGGAATTAAAATCATCCTAATGCTAAAATCCCTGGCGTCAAAAAATTTGTTGAGCAAGTTTTATATACCATAAAACTATTAATATTGTAAGTATACGAATCGTATCTTGTAGTATCAAAAGGTATTATTCCCACGAGGACTATAGTTACTTAAACAACTTGAATTAGAACTTTGTCTAAGGTACTAAGAATTTGATTCAATTGAAATAAAAAAATGAATCAAATAAGAATTGATAAGTGAGCTACCAATAAATTTGAGTTTGATCAAAGTTGAAGACTTAGGAATTATTCTATTCTTATTTTGTTTTCTTTAACCTTGTTGACTCAATTTATGTTTGATCTAAGATATCTTAAAGTTTGAATTACTCTCTCTCAAGATCTAATCAAGTAATCCTAATTGAATTTGATAATCATAGAGTTGTAATCTCTTGTTTAACAAAACTATTCCTAACTTGTTTAATTAGATTTAAAGCAATCATATAGATAACTAATTTCACAATTAAGATCTCTCTTCAATTGTTCATTAATCTGATTGTAGATCGATTAAGCTACCGACTCTCATTGCCTAACTCAACACTAATAACTTGATTCACTCTCTTGATTTATTACCAAGTATACACACAATAGTTTTCACAGACATTGATAGATGTATTGAAATCAGCAAGAATAAAGTTCAACAAAATAATTTAAGAATAATCCCTAATAGGGATCTAGAAACCCATAGCCATGTTAAACATCTTAGAATTCCAAATAAACATCCAAGACAATGGAAGAAATAAAGGGAAAAGAAAGAAGAACTAGTTTATGTCTTAAATTGGGAATTTGGAATTACTCTGAAGCTCTTCTTAATGTCTCCTCTTGATCTTCTTTAATGTGTTGGTTGCTACCTCTTTTTGGTGTTTTTCCACTTTGTTCGATTCGAAAAATAGCATTAAACCCTCAAAACATGAAAAAACTCGGGCCTGAAAAAGCCTTTGTCATGATCGTGATCTCTATCATGGTTTTGTTCAAGCTTCGTCCATTTTCTTCATTCTTCAATTTCTTGATTTCTAACACTCACAAACACCTCTTAAAACATAAAATTAGATCCAATTCTTGCTCTAAACTAAATTACATAAAAACACTAACAATAACACAATTCTAAGCCTATACACATGATAATCTTCTAAGAAATACTTAAAAATACACTTAAACAGCTATACAAACATAATATATTTTACACCTATCAATTGTCGTGCCTACTATATTGGTAAAGCAAGCTTAAGTCTTTTCAAGAGGAGGCATCAATTGACACTTAAAGGATCTTAAAGAGAGCACAATTAGCTTAAAAATAGTAGAAGCTGAATTCTTACCACCATTTAACTTAACAGTTTCTAGTGATGAATCTTGAATAGATTCAGGATTTAGATTTCTCTAAGGGAATTAAGAGAAACCTCTCCCTTATTGACCTCGAGCATAGACTTTGCATAATCACATGTCTTAAAGAGTTTGTCTATAAGCTTTCATTATTTTTACTTTATCTGTGAAGGAGGTTTCATTGATAATAAACCTCAATACAAAAGTAGAAGTAGCTTTTAGTGTCATTTAGTTTAACAATCTTACTGGCATCTAAGAGATTTTTTTATCAATGCTCACTTCAATGATAATCTTGCACATCTCAATGTTTTTAAGGAATTACTAGTTTCATCGATGAAAACAAGGTTCCCAATTGCACTTCCTAAGTGATTGAGTTTTCTTTTAATACATCAATAATTAAGTGTTAAGATGTGAAAATTAACCTGCGCGGAGGCAAAATTTTTTAATCTTTTTCTTGAATTCAATTCCAGGATGCAAGTTTCTAAGAAAGATGAGTTTACCTATGATATATACAGAAGTAAGTACACTGTGCCGTTAAATTCCAAACAAGTCAGCATATGATCGAGGCATACATCCATATTGGGTGTATGTTTATCCAAATTGTTATCCTTCACAAAAAATTGAGGATGTGATATCAGAGGTAGTTTAATGAAAAGATCCTATCTTATTTGGAGTCCCAAAATCTTAGATTAATGATAAAGTTCTCTCTTATTCTTTGATCACTTGGGATGAGGATAAAAAATTTGAAAAAGATAATGGAATTGTGTAGAAATTGAACTACTCTTTTCCCCTTCAATATAAAGAGGTTCACCGTAAAAGTAAAATTCATTCATTCCTACTTTCAGTCTTACGATACACCCACAAAAGTTTCATTGATTTAAACGTTAGAGGATCCATATGAAAATACTTTTGTATCCCTAATTTTTATTTTACAAGTTTATTATCATGTGTTATGTTAAGCCCAAATTCCAGAAGATAATTTCTTGGCAACATCTCCGTCTGTATGGAACGATCCTGTTTTTAACATTTGTTCATGCCATCAATGTTGTTCATCTTCAATAGAAATAGATCTAAATCATTAATAAAAATATTGACAAGTTTGGGATTATTCTAATCGGTCATAGTCTATTATAAACCATTAGTGAAAAAAGAAGTCAATCATTGCATTCTTTTGAGAAGTCCTTAATGGAGGGTGATTCTGATAAATAAA
>JANQAP020000509.1:1581684-1592576 GCA_026874005.2 Erythroxylum coriaceum
ATGCATGAACATAGCAAAACACTTTTACACATTCCTAACCCGTTCCAATTTACCATATTACCCTTCCCATAGGTGAGAGGATGTTACAATAAAAGTGGGTCTGGAGGCCCGATCGGAGCTAGGCCCGATCGGGGCTCAGGCTGGCCTAATTTTTAAAAACTTTTAATAGAACTTTATTTAATTAAAAATTTAAAGTGATTAATTTAATTGAAGTTATCAATTTAAATTGATTAATAAAATTAGAGATTTTATAATAAATAAATATATAAAACATACATATATTGATTAAATGAATAAGCTAAAACCAAATTCATTAATAAAAGATGATAGGATTATAGGAAATAAAAAAATTATAATTAAAGTGATCAATTCAATTAATTGAAGTTATGAATTTAAATTAATTAATAAAAATTAAGATTTTATATTGAATAAATTTATAAAATATACACACATTGATCAAATGAAAAGGATGAAACTAAATTAACTAACGAAGGAGCATATTATTATAGGAAATGAAAGAAAAAGATTAAAATTAAAGTAATCAATTCAATTAATTAAATTTACGAATTTTAATTGATTAATAGAAATTGAGATTTTATAATAAATGAATAAATAAAACTTATATATATTGATCAAATGAATAAGATAAAACTAAATCCATTAACGAAGGATAATAAGATTATAAGAAATGAAAGAACAAGAATATAATTAAAGTGCTCAGGTCAATTAATTGCACAAATAGAATTCATTGACATAATTTACAAAATGATTATCCAAGTTTTTAAAATTATACAATTTACAAAAAAAGATAAAATCAAGAAATAATGTTTTGGATTGAGAATTTGGGACTATGAGAGACTGAGAGTGGAAATTGGAGATTAGAGAGTGGAGACTAGAGAGATTGAAAGAGCATATAATCGTTGTAGTCAGAATTGTCAATAGTTTATATTACTTCTTTTGTACGTAAAAACATTATATTTAGTAATGTAATATTAAAATTAAAGAATATTAAGCACATGGTTGATAGGTGTAGATTATCATATGTTTTTCTAGGTATTTAAGTGTGTTTTAAGTGTTTCTTAAATGATTATCATTTGTATTTGATAGATGCATATTTGGCCATATTTATAACTCCATATTTGATATATATTTGGTACTTAACTTGCTTAAGTGCATTTATAGTTCATTGACTAAAAGAAGAAGAATTTGGATAAAAATACGACATAAAACGAAGATTTGATGTAAAGAAGGGATACACAACCATGTTTATATCTATGTATGTCTCACAGCCTCTGTAGAATTGCAAATTCTGGATATTTTGGGATATACATGGTTCAGTAAACGCCTGTGTATCAAACCGTGTATCTCTCAAAAATCCTAAAAATTACTATAAAAAGACATGAGCAAAGGCAAAAGAGGAGAGTGGACTTTCAGAGGCGATTTCAAGTGTGAAGAACATTCAAAAGGGGCGACATTGATCTAGAGACATGGAAAACGCGAAGAAATCATCGATAAATCCAACAGATTATAACATCAACCCTCAACCTTGTAAGAACATTCGATAAAAGAGAAAGAGAGACTTACAATTATAAACTCTTTGTTTTTTATTCGTTTTTCTTCCTGTTAATGTTTGATTTTGTTTTTTATTATATGTAACTAAACATCTTTAGTATTTAGGTGTGATGAACCCTAGTTAGCATCATACACAACATTTGTATAACTTTTTACAACTCTTAAGGACACCAAATTTCTTAAGTACTTTCTTTAGTAATTGCCACAAACATAGTTTATGCCCTATAGTAGGAAATACCAGCTTAATAGAATTACTTATAATCTTGCACTCATTTGTAATTAAGTGTAAGGTGACTTCTTATTCATACATCTCAACCATGTACAGAAAATCCTATAAAAATTATCGATCATCTTTTTACCTAATAGTCATAACTAAGCAATATAGATTATCTATGATGATTTAAACTGATAAATAAAGCAAATGATATTTGGTATTTGTTCACGAGATCAAATGTCACCATATTACTAATTCAATATAAGCTACTCAATAGAGAATATTCCTCAGCCTTCTTTCCTTATCATATTCAATTCTAAAAAAAATTACTATCATTTTTTTCATTTAAAAAATATCATACACGTATGCGTTTCCTTTCTCCAAACTCACTCGTCTCTACTTGTCTATATAATTAAAAAAATACTTCCAAAAAATGTCATTTTTGTACCCTCTTATGACTAAAAAAATAGATTGTGTGTTGATGCACGACCTAATTTTAAAAATATTGTTTATTTCTAATCTACGTCTTAGTGGATTATCCACAATCCAATGTTTCCTTATAAACCTTTTATTAATAAATCATAGTTGAGTACATTTTCAAACTTGATTATGGTCTAAATACTTTCATGTAACCGACAACATAGTCGAGCATAGCACCCAATTCTTCCATTTAGGTTTCATTCAATTTAATTCTTATGATTTGTGCAACTGATCTGGATAATAAATAAATATTCTACTTGTAAACTCTTTATTCTCATCTTTCCATCCTCTCCTAATGGAAACTGCAAATCTTCAAGACCTTGCATACTTTTAGTGTAAAATAAATATTATTTCAAAATGTTCAAACTTTAGTCCCATTTCGTGTACAACATTTATCTAAGTGTTTTCTACACTATTATGTGATGTCATTACATCCAAAGAACACTTCTCTTTCTCCATTTTATTACCTATCTCCACTATAATATTGTTTTATACCAAAAATACTATAACATTGTTCAAAAGCTACCGCTATATTACACAAAGTATACCACAGGATGATACGAAATATACTATATTATGTTAAATAAAAATTAGCACACATAACAAAATATACTTCACATCAATTGGAAAAGTGTCACACTAAGATATCAGCTTTTGCACATGGACACTAGATCTTCTTCTTTGTTTTTTTAAAACTCTTTTGCCCTTCTTAGTACAACAACTTTTACTCTAGATAGATACTAGCTAAGTTGGATTTTAAGTTAATTACCCAATTTTATTATAAAAATTACAAATAAATTACTAAAAATGTCTCTGAAACTCTACATCTCATTTTTTACAACAACATTACCATTTGTAACTCTTATAGATGTATAAGCAATTCTTAAAACTTAAAATGTCAAAATGATTACAACATGAACACATTAAGATATAAGACTAACACTTATAATATCTAATTGTGATATGAAACTTAAATCCACACCTTAGTCCAAGTACAATACTTTTCGTGAAAAAATAGAAATACCAATAACAAGTAGAAATGGTTGCTTGCTATAACACTTACATGCTTGCTTAGTAGATTACCAAAATATAATAATAGATAACATGTGACAAGGAAAATGACACAAAAAATAAGCAACAAAATTGTGTTGCAAATTGAAAGTGGAGGTTCAGAATGACAAGTGTTAAGACCAAACAAACATTCACTTGACATATGTTTTAGGATTATTTGATATATTTGTCTTTAATTATGTCAAATACAAATTTAACCTGACTTTAAACTATTTTTAAGTAATAAATTGTGGGCGGTGATAATTATTACTTACCAGCCACAAAAGATTTTCCATGAACAAATAACCAAACCTCTTGCGGCCGACAAAAGGTTTTCCATAAGCCTATAACAAAGTGAGCGAGTAGATCCAAAGTTGAAATGAAAAAAAAATAATAGAAATGATCAATTCAATTAATTGAAGTTATGAATTTCAATTAATTAATAAAAATTGATATTTTATAATGAATGAATATATAAAACATACATATATTTATTAAATGAAAGAGATGAAACTAAATTAATTAATGAAGGAGGTTATGAGTATAGGAAATGAAAGAGATGAAACTAAATTAATTAGTGAAGGAGGATATGATTATAGGAAATGAAAGAAAAAATTATAATTAAAGTAATAAATTCAATTAATTAAATTTACGAATTTTAATTGATTAATAAAAATTGAGATTTTATAATGAATGAATAATAAAACATACATATATTGATCAAATGAATAAGATAAAACCAAATCCATTAACGAAGGATGATAAGATTATAAGAAATGAAAGAACAAGAATATAATTAAAGTACTCAAGTCAATTAATTGCAGTTAGAAATAGAATTCACTGACATAATTTACAAAATGATTATCCAAGTTTTTTAAATGATACAATTTACAAGAAAAATAAGATAAAATCATGAATTAATGTTCTAGGTTGGGAATTTGGGACTATAAGAGATTGAGAGTGGAAATTGGAGACTAGAGAGTGGAGAATTGAGAATTGAGAGAGTAGATAATCGTTGTAATTAGGATTGCCAATAGTTTACATCAATTCTTTTATACGTAAAAACATTATATTTAGTAATGTATTATTAAAATTAAAAGGATATTAAGCACATTGTTGATAGGTGTAGATTATCATATTTTTTTGGGTATTTAAGTGTGTTTTAAAGTGTTTCTTAGATGATTATCATGTGTATTTGGTATATGCATATTTGACCATATTTATACCTTTATATTTGATGTATTTTGCTTGATATTTTAGACTTCTAATGTATATTTGGCACTTAATTTGCTCCAAGTGCATTTATGGGTTATAACTGCCTTCACTAACCAAAAGAAGAAGAATTTGGATAAAAACACGATACATAAAAGGAAGATTTGATGCAAAGAAGGGATACATAACCATGTCTATAGCTGTGTATGTCTCAAAGCTTGTGTAGAATTGAAAATGCTAGAGATTTTGGGATATACATGGTTCAATAAACGTCTGTGTATAAAACCGTGTATCTCCTAAAATCCTAAAAATTACTATAAAAAAACGTGAGCAAAGGCAAAAGAGGAGGTGAACTTTCAGATGTGATTTCAGGTGTGAAAAACATTCAAAAGGGGTGACATTGATCTAAACACATGGAAAACGCGAAGAAATCATTGATAAATCCAATAGATTACAACATCAACCCTTAACCTTGCAAGAACATTCGATAGAAGAGGAAGGGAGACTTAGAATTATGAACTCTTTATTTTCTATTCATTTTTCTTCCTGCTAATGTTTGATTTCGTTTTTTATTATGTGTAACTAAGCATCTTTAGTATCTAGGTATGATGAACCGTAGTTAGCATCATACAAAACATCCATATAACTTTTTACAACTCTTATGGACACCAAATTTCTCAAGTACTTTCTTTAGTATATGCCACAAACATAGTTTATTCCCTATAATAGGAAATACCAGCTCAATAGAATTACTTATAATCTTGCACTCATCTATAATTAAGTGTTAGGTGACTTCTTATTCATACACCTCAACCATATACAAAAAATCCAATAAAAATTATCGATCATCTTTTTACCTAATGGTCATAACTAATCAATATAAATTATCTATGATGATTTAAACTGATAAATAAAGAAAATGATATTTGGTATTTGTTCACGATATTAAATGTCACCATATCACTAATTCAATATAAGCTACTCAATAGAGAACATTCATCAACCTTCTTTCCTTATAATAGTCAATTATGAAAAAAAATTACTATCATTTTTTAGTCATTTAAAAAATGTCTTATACACTTATGTGTTTCCTTCTTCCAAACTTACTCGTCTCAACTTGTCTATATAATTAAATAAATACTTCAAAAAATATGTCATTTTTGTATCCTTTTATAACTACAAATAAATCATGTGTTGATGCATGACCTAATTTTAAAAATATTGTTTATTTCTAATCTACGTCTTACTTGATTATCTACAACCCAATGTTTCCTTACAAACCTTGTATTGATAAATCATAGTTAAGTACATTTTCAAACTTGATTATGGTCTAAATACCTTCATGTAACCTACAACATAGTCGAGCATAGCACCTAATTCTTCCATTTAGATTTCATTCAATTTAATCCTTATGATTTGTGCAACTGATCTGGATAACAAATAAATGTTCTACTTGTAAACTCTTTATTCTCATATTTCCATCCTCCCTAAATGGAAACCGCAAATCTTTAAGACCTTGCATACTTTTAGTGTAAATCAAATATTATTTCAAAATGTTCAAACTTTATTCCCATTTCGTTTACAACATCTATCTAAGCGTTCTTTGCATTATTATGTGAGATCATTACATCTAAAGAACTCTTATCTTTCTCCATTTCATTACCCATCTCCACTATAATATTGTGTTATACCAAATATACTATAACATTGTTCAAAAGCTACCACTATATTACATAAAGTATACCACTAGATGATACAAAATATCCTATATTATGTTAAATGAAAATTAGCACACATATCAAAATATACTTCACCCCAATTGGACGAGTGTCATACTAAGATATCAGCCTTTGCACATGGACACTAGATCTTCCTCTCTTTTTTTTTTTGAAACTCTTTTGCCCTTCTTGGTACAACAACTTTTACTCTAGACAGATACTAAGTTGGAATTTATGTTAATTATCAAATTTTATCATATAAATTACAAATAAATTACCAAAAACGTGTCTAAAACTCTACAACAACATTGCCAGTTAACTCTTATACATGTATAACTAATTCTCAAAACTTAAAATATCAAAATGATTACAACTAATGAACACATTTAGATATAAGACTAATACTTATAATATCCAATCGTGATATGAAAATTAAATCCTCACCTTAGTCTAAGTACAATACTTTTGGAGAAAAAATAAAAATACCAACAACAAGTAGAAATGGTTGCTTGCTATAACACTTACATGCTTGCTTAGTATATAATCAAAATATAATAATAGATAACATGTAACAAGGAAAATGACACAAAAAATAGCAGCAAAATTGTGTTGCAAATTGAAAGTGGAGGTTCTGAATGACAAGTATTAAGATCAAACAAACATTCACCTGACATATTTTTTAGGATTATCTGATATATTTGTCTTTAATTATATTAAATACAAATTTAACCTAACTTTTAATTATTGTTAAGTAATAAATTATGGGTGGTGACAATTATTACTTACCGGCTACAAAAGATTTTTTCATGTGCAAAATAACCAAACCTCTTGTGGCTTATAAAAGGTTTTCCATAAGTCTATAATAAAGTGGGTGAGTAGATCCAAAGTTGAAAAGCCCACTAAGTTAAACAAAAACTCCCTCCTCTTTTTGAATTTGAACTACGTTATCATCGATTTTTTTAATGTAAATACATAATAACAATTTAATACTATAATTTAACTACCGAATCAGACACAACCTGTCGTTTTGCAATTATTATCAACATTTGTGATTATTATTAGTAAAAGTGAGCATTTATCCCCTCTCACTCCCAGGGTCTCTGCAAATTTCAAAATCAGCATTCTAAACCAATTCATTAGCTGCTCATAATTCAAACTTTCTATCTACAATCCCTAATCCTCCAATCCCAATCTTCTGCTCTAACTGATTCCATTTTTCTGCAGGACTTGCCTAAGTCTTGAGCTTTCTTTTTCTTTAATCTTTGACTATTACTATCATGGAAGACCAACCTAGTTCTGGACTCTCCATTCTCGGCTCAAAGGTCCTTTTCTCGCAGTTTATATGTTTCTTCTTCATAAAAATCATTGCTAACTTCCGATTTAACGTTTTCAGTTTACAGGCGAGAAAAGACGCTGCGATGAACAAAAATACCAGCATCAGATTACAAATAAGCGGACTAAAATGCCAGAGCTTGAATCCCTGATGAGCTCTCAAGGTACTTCCTTTCTTACTTTTCTCACTTTCTTGCTGTTGCCAATTTCTGCTTCAGAAAAACAGAACTCAGTTCTGTAGAATTGATAGATTATACTGTTTTGTTTGTTGATTTGTGCGCTTTCTTCCTTCTAATATGAAATGGCATTTCCAATTTCAGATATGTTTAGCTTATCTTTTCAATTCGCAATGTGTTATAGCGCACCCTTTCCAATGCAGCTGTAGTGAAATATGTAAGGCTTCCAAATCCAGTGTCCCTTGACAAAATGGAGAACAAACTGAAACTACTATGTTATGTTGAAAATTGGCTGGGAGTTCCTTACGTACATTGTTTTTGTGGCTGAAACTTGCTAATATGCTTTGTTCTTATCTGGGGGTGATTGATAATCCTGCAGTAACTAGCACTCGGCACCCTGAAAATGAAGAAGATCGCGACCAATTTCAGATTCATGGGATAGCTTTCCAAATCACCAACGTGCCTGTAACGTTGGATGTGGATGCTTCTCGAGCGGAAAGAAGTGGAATGGCCGCTTTGTCAGTTGAGATCAATCACACAGCCAATGCTCTGGATCTCAACAGTGAGGCTCCTATTCCAGGCAATTTAGCAAGCAATGATAGTTCAGAACATGCTGAGAATTGTGAGGTCTCCATTCTCAGGAAGCATGCGGTTGAACAGGAGCATGAAAACTTGGATCTAAATGCAGAAGACGGTACAAGCTCTTTGAAGTTGCATCCACTCAAAAATCAAGATCACTTGAAGTTGGGGGATGTTTCTGAGGTTGGGAGTACTACTGGTCCAGTGGAGGAAAAAGATTCGTTAAGGATTTGGAAGGAGATGAAACGAAATGGATTTATCTCATCTTCTCATGGAGGGATTTCATTTAAAAGTGACTTTATCACACCTTGCCATGGGGGGATACCAATGCCAAAGCAACGTGGGAGAAAACCCAAAAATGATGTTCTCAAGAAAAAGATGGAGCTCGCAAAGAGAGAGCAGGTTGACAGGTTAACAAAAATTGCTGCTCCCAGTGGACTGCTTAATGGATTGAACCCCGGGATCATAAACCATGTACGAAATAGGAAACAGGTTCATTCGATCATAGAGGCCTTAGTCAGGTCAGAAAAGCATAAAAGTAATCATGTGCAAAGCCAGCAAACAGGTCATTCAAACAATGAAACTAAAGAAACAGGTCATTCAAGTGCTTTCTATTCGAGTAAACAGAGAAGAGATTGTGCAATAGTTGGAGAGGGTGGTTCAAGCACAGTAAACAGGATATGTAATAGCAATTTTGTCACTCACACTACAGCCGTTAGTGAGGATGATACGTTGGTATTAAGGTTGTCATCATCAACTAAGGCCTCTAATGAGTCTAGCACTTTGTCTAACGAGGAATCAACAAATGCAACTAATGTTTCTTCTCTATCTGCCAAAGGTTAGTGACTGATTTTTGTTTAAGGGAGTTTATGCCACAATAATTGGAACTTCAGCACAAGGAACTAGGACCACTTAGCAATCGATTGTAGAAGTTTTAGCATTAATTATGTTCCAGGAATTTTTTGCACTTGGTATCTTACCGCTACCATCAAGCAGAAATCGAACACTTAACCTGATCTGAATGCTTTTCATACTTTCAGCTGCCAGTGTTGCATCTCAATGGTTGGAACTTCTTCACCAAGACATCAAAGGACGCCTAACAGGTGGTACTTCATTATCCCTTTATATTTGGGCTAGAAAACATCATGATTTACACAAGGTAATAAGTTCTATTTTGTTTATTGTTTTCAGCATTGAGGCGTAGTAAGAAACGAGTTCGAGCAGTAATTACGACAGAGTTGCCCTTTTTGGTAATGAAAGAACTGTCATCCAATCAAGAGCATGATTGTAACAATTTTAAAAGCTGTGATGATGTATCCACTGATGAAAATGTGTCCTTGCATGTAAAAAGATGGAGCACCTTGTTCAATCAAATGGATATAGCACTCACCGAAGAAGAGATACAACTTGTAAGTATGATGCAACATATTGTAGTACTCTAGGTTGTATTGGAAGGTGGAATCGAACCTTACTCATTTAGAAGAAGCCTAAGAAATGTTTGGAGTCGAAGTTACTTTCGTTTTGTTTGGTTTAGCTTACTGTTGACTTAGTGATTCAATTCCTTCGCATGGAGATTTTAACAGAAAATTTTGATTATAACTCACAGCTTATTCTTGTCTTAATGGCTAACGACTTGCTTTGCATGAGACCAAAGCTAACTTCTCATTAACTGGGAATTATATTGTCAAGCCAAGTCCAATTAAAGCTTTATATTCCTATGTTTCCAACGTCAGGAGAGGTGGTTGACGCAAGTAAGAGACATGCAAGTGCAGTGTGATCAGGGGCTGCAACAGTTCCATTGGAATGCTATCTTTGACGCCCAGCAGCAGGGACAAACGGAGTTACATGCAGGGTAATCTGTTACTAGCCTTGTAGTTGCTGTTTCTTTGCAATCTTCTGATACTAAAGTTGAATATATGGTAGCGCTTTAATTTGCAATGAACAAATCCTATATGGATTTCAACGTACGACGTTGGATTATATAGACATAAACGTATATCGGCTATGTTTGTGCCGTGCGAACATTGTGTTATGGGGGTTTATGTAATTATGAAATATTGTTGCGTGCAGATCCGGAAAAGCAGATGTGTCTGAAAAAGAGTTGGCTGTTAGAGCAGCGGCGGCTTCCATCTATTCGACCTGCAACTTTCTTATGTCTGACGATAATGCCTCTTGTTTTTGACTCATCCTTTTAAATAGCTCGTCTTTAACACCCGTTTCCCTCTCTCTTGTACTACTACTTTTTAACTCTATTCAAAGGCACAGGTCTGCCCTTGACGGTAGAAATGGATCTCCTTTTCTTTTCCGTTCTTGCAAAGCATTTAACTTCCTGTCAATCTTTTGGCCCACAAAAGGAATTTTTGTGCACCTCATAAGCTGTTGAATTATTGTGTTCATTATTTGTTTAATGCATTAATGCTGTTTTTTCCTTTCGCATGAAAAGAATGAGGTATGGGATCAAACACTCGTGAATGCAAATCGAGTGGTTATACAGTTGTACAAAATTCTGATGTAATAGAAGCCCGCAACAGTTCTTTTTGTTACTTTAGTTCGAATAAC
>JANQAP020000509.1:1596906-1607474 GCA_026874005.2 Erythroxylum coriaceum
AATTGCAATTTTCCATAATCTGATTAGGGTTTATAATTTAGGGTTAATGGTTATAACTTGAGAGAGAGTAATCAACCCTTGGATCGTCTAGGATCAATGATCCAATAATTCATAATCGATTAGGTTAGTGTTAAAGATAGGTAAAAGTTTCCCTTTCTCTCAATTGGTAGTTCTTTAGGTCGATTCTTGAATGTGTGCATTTCAATTGCTAATTTTTAATATTTCGTGATTAATTCTTGAATTGAATTACCTGATTTAATTACATTCCTGTTTTAGTTTCGTTACATTTTAAATATTGCACATTGTTTTGGCCTCAGATTTTAGGATTAGATTAACCCTCTTCTTGGGATCGACACCTTAGGTACTAGGCGAACGACCTGTATACTTGTGGATTATCGAGGTTAAATATTAAAACTTACACATATCGAAAAATAGTGATCAAGTTTTTAGCACCGCTGTCAGGGAGACAATTAGTTTAGTTCTTTAATATGAGGCTTTTTCACTATCTTTTTTTTAAAGGAAAAAATAGAGAAAGAAGTTTGGGCCGTAAAGTAGAGACACAAAAAGACATCTTAGAATGAGAAATGAGACATCTGAAGAGCTAGATGCCAAGAAGAAATGAAAAGAACAATGATGGAAGATAGATATTATAGGGAGCAAGGAACTTTTGCGAATTACAGTGAGGCACAGTATGGCTGAGGAAGTAATGATCCTTATTAGAACATGTACATTCTGAGGTGGCAGAACCACCCTGATTTCTATTGGTCCAACAATGTAGGAATTCATTTAGGACGTCAAAAGCTATTAGGATTTCAACAAGATGAGTCCAATTCATGGGATTCTAAATTAGACAAGATCTTGGATAAGCTCACGGACATGGAAGAGGGCCAGAAGAGATTAGAAGAGCAAATTGAGCAAGTAACAAAAAATCATGCCTCGTCTATCACAACCTAGAGATTTGAGTGAGACAATTTTCCTGTGAATTTTGTAAGAGAAGTGTGGAAGACTCTCTAAGTAATATGTAAATACATCAAAGAAAGCAATATGAGGCTATCGCATCTACAAATAAGGGAGAGCCAGAAGGACCATTGGAAAACCAAACTGAACCTGTTCACAAGGTTACACACGTTAAGTTTTAATATTTATTAATCTTGGTAAATTCCACAAGCGCACGGGTCGTTCGCGTAGTACCTAAGGTATCGATCCCACGAGGAGGGCTAAGCTAGTCCTAAAATTTATAGTCGTACTAAACTACAATAATTCAAAATAAATAACTAATGTAGAAAATAAACCAATCAAATAATTAATTTCAAGGATTGAATTGCAGAAATCTAAACAAGATAACAAGTCACACAAACCAATCCCAAAACCAACCTAGAAACTATCAAGTAAGAGAAAGGGCATTTTAATCTGAAATTAACAAAAACCTAATCAGCTGTGCAATTATTGAATTAATGGGTCTAGATGCTAGATGATCCTAAGGTGAATTACTCTCTTTCGATTTATAATTCTTAACCCTAATTGATAATCCCTAATTTAAATTATGGAATTGTGATCTCTCGATTCACAATTGACCCAAAACCTAAATTAGTTCTAAATTGTCTAATAACCTACCGAGAACCTATGCTCGATCTCTTATTACATGATTCTACCGGTTTGATTCAATTCTTTACCTACCAAATCACCTAACTCCCGTTAGACCAATTTGATTATTTTCACTCGACTCACCTTCTCAATCTATTGCCAAGTTATTAAGAGCAAAATTAAATCAATAAAAAACACAATCAATCAAACTTTATTAATCTCAAAAATCAAAATCCCAAAGGTGAGTATAAACAAAAACTCAACATTCAATACAACCTATTCTCAATAACTATTTCAATTCTATACATGAATAAAATTGAAATAACTGGAAAATATGTCAGGAATGGAATTGCGGAGGTAGCGACTGTGGGAAACCACCTGTTCCGGGAAGTACGTCGCATTAAGCTTCTTTTCCGTGTTTCTCTTCCTTTGTCTCCTTTCTCAATCTCTCGATTTCTCTTTAGGTTTTTTCGGAATTGGCTGATGTGAAGGCTCTCCTTTTTAAACTCTTCAAAGTTACTGATGCATCTATCGCATAATGATGTATTTATACCTTGGATGCTCTAGGTTAAAGTTGGGGTCAAAACGATCCGAAAAATCTTGTAAAGTTCGAGTTTTTGCTTTAGTTTGACGCAGGACATGATCGTGGCTCTGCACCTAAACCTTTCTGTCACAATTGTGGCCTGGATCCAATCTCTCTATCACGACCATGCCCAAAGTGCACGAACGTGGCTTGGCTGCCCTGGCTAGTCCCTCTCTTTCACGATCGTGGGCTATGTTTTTGGCCCGAAACTCTTTGCAACTTCTCCGTATCAAGGTACCTCAAAAATATAACAATTAAGTTCAAAGACTCATACTAACCCATAAAACACTTAAACACATAAACTAACACAATTAAATCATAAATACACACTCAACACTCAAATTCGCACTAAATGCCTAACAAATTACACCCTAAAACACAATGCAAATCACAATTATCAACATTCTCACACTTAAATATTTGCTTGTCCTCAAGCAAACAACATAAAAAGAAAACACAACACACAATACACCCAATGCCAACACGAGGCAATGGCTTCGACTTCATAAAATAAATTTAATCTTGAACACTATCTGACAGGTTATATCTAATCATTAACAAGCAAAATCTATGTCTAAAGACTTTGAACTAAATAGACGAATTAATCGAGATCTAAGTGTCAATTTATTTACCCTTTTAAATTGTACACACATATTAATAATTATTTGGTCCTTCAGGCTCTGTAACTGTTCCTAATTACATTTTAATGAAAATTCAAGCTTATTACAAGTTTGGTAGGTTTTTAATACAAACATACTTTTTTTTAAAACACGAAATTAGTCTTTTACTCAGAGGCAAACATTGGTGATGAATGTCGATCTGGTTACTTGAATAAGTCCTTTTATTAGACAGCTTGGTTGAAACGTCATCATAGCCTTTTGAAGCGAAGACACACATTTATGATGCGTGGATCCAGTTACTCAGTTATTATCACATTTTCAACTGGCAACTAACTCTATTCATAACTCAAAGGTCAGCAGAATAGTGATTTATTAACAAAATACACATTTCTTTTCTACCTTGTTATTTTTAGCTATTCGTTTTCATGAAAAATACTACTTAAGCTACTTAAGTTAAAGGGCCTCAAATTATGATTGAATGTGACAACCTGGAGGGTGCTAAATTTACACTAAGTCCTAATTAAGCTGTATATTTATCCAAAGAACCCTAATTCACTAATTTTGCAAGATAATGATCATTAACAACCTACTAGAATATGTTCAAAATTAAATGAATTTCGCATCATCTAAGCCATTGACACATTCATACAATTCACAAAATGCAATCTAATAACTATCATACAATATGCACAATTCACATTCAAAAGAAAAATAAATAACCCCTTCCTACACTTGAACAACACATTGTCCTGAATATGAGCAAGGTACATAAACACATCAGGGGAATAAAACACAATTTATGAAAAATATAAGAATAAAATACTAACAAAAATGAAAAGAAAAGGGTTAGAACAAGAAACTATTTATGGTGATAGAGGTGGTGATGGCGATAGTGTTGAGACCAAATCTGTTTGACATCGAGAGTGTTTCCCTATCTTATAAGTGATTCAAGAGAGCAAACGAATTAGCAATCCAAACTGTTCCAAATCATTCAAAACCTATTTAAGAATTTAAAATAAACCTAACTACACAACAATTTAAATCTAACTACTAAATGTGCTAATTTATGGTCATTAGCTTGACCTTCATCCTTTAAAACTCAGCCAGGATCAATTATGAGTAGCTTGCTTTCACCCTTTTCGTTCAACATCAATTTTGTAACCTGTGAGTAAGCTACAAGTTGCAAAATGATCAGAAAGACAATATTGATAAGGTTGAGAAAACCAATTAATTTCATCAATGCCCTTCTCATTAACAAACTGTCAATAAAATAGGGAATAACGAAACTCCCTGAATCTTCCATTAAATCCAACAGTTTACCTGTACGAAGGTGAATTGCTCTCCTTCTTCCTTAATCACTTCCTTAGCTTCTTCTGCTTCCCAAACAGAGACTTCCATACTTTCTTCAAGTTTGATGTCTGTTGTCATCTGTTCTTCGTCCCCTTGTTCGTCAGAAGATTCGAACACATCAATTATCCTGAATGAGATACTAACCTTCGGATTCTTAATTACATCATTCATGTTGAATGTCATTTGATCATCATCAATCCAAAACATAGAGTTCTCTTCCTGAACATCTCCCTAAGATTTTTCGATGGTCACATATGGTATATCAAGAACTGATGAATAAAAAGGGATGGGGGCTGACATTCTTTTCTTCAATCTCTTCTTTGATTTCTTGGTCTTCTCTAAGGTCGGGTTTAGCTTGATTTCTCACTGGTTTTTCTAGCTCTACCCCATTCCTAAGTGTGATAGCCTATCATGGCTCTATTGAATTTACTTTCAAGTTATGCAGACAATTTTCCACACTTTTCTTACAAAATTTCCTGGAAAGCTAGCCCATATGCCACGATCGTGACAGAAGCCCAGGACACGGCCCATGATCATGGCCTAATTTTCATGATCGTGACAAAAGGCTTAGATGTCGCCCACAATCGTGGCGTGCGTCAAGCAGATGCGTAGCCACTTCCAAACTGCACGTTTAAAGGAATTTTTTGGACCTTTTTGACCTCGAAAAAATCCTAGTTCAACCCTAAACACAAAAGAACATAAATAGAACAAGAACAAGAAAAGGGGGAGCTTTTGCATCAGCCACCATTGAGAAACCCTAGAGAGAGTTCATCGAGAGATTGAGAAAGAAAAGAAGGAAGAGAGATGTGGAGAAAAAACTGACGCAAAATACTTCCCAAAATAGGAGGTTTCCCAATGTTGTTGTCTCCATCATCCATTCAGATCTTGTTTTTGGTGTATTTTTATTTTATTAATGTATAGAATTGGAATAACCGTTGATGGTAGGATTGTGTGAATGTTGAGGATGTCTAAACTCACCTTCGGGTTGTTTTCATCTTTGACTTAATAAATATCTTATTGTTTTATGCTATTTGGATTCATTGTGATTGATTTCTAAGATTGTATAATTAAGTAATAGACTGAGAAGTTGAATCAAATGAAAAATTATTAAATTGGGCTAACAAGAGTTAGGTGATTTAATAAGAACAAGAAATTAATCAAATTGGTAATTATGTGAAGAGAGATCTCACATAGGTTCCTGATAGTCTATTGCAACATTTCAGATCTAATTAAGGTTTGGATAGATTGTTAATTGAGAAATTCAATTTTTCCATAATCTGATTAGGGTTTATAATTTAGGGTTAATGACTATAACTTAAGAGAGAGTAATCAACCCTAGGATCGTCTAGGACCAATAATCCAATAATTCATAATCGATTAGGTTAGTGTTAAAGATAAGTAAAAATTCCCCTTTCTCTCAATTGGTAGTTCTTTAGGTCGATTCTTGAATTTGTGTATTGCAATTGCTAATTTGTTAATATTTTGTGATTAATTCTTGAATTGAATTACTTGATTAAATTGCATTCCTATTATAGTTTCGTTATATTTTGAATATTGCACATTGTTTTGGCCTTAGATTTTAGGATTAAATTAACCCTCCTTGTGGGATCGACACCTTAGGTAGGCGAATGACCCACACGCTTGTGGATTATCGAGGTTAAATATTAAAACTTTCACATACCAAAAAATCACGATCAAGTTTTTAACGCCGTTACCGGGGAGGCAATTAATTTAGTTCTTTACTCTAAAGCTTTTTCACTATCTTTTGTTTTTTAAGAAAAGGAAACAATAGAGAAAGAAATTTGGGGCGTAAGGTAGAGACACAGTATGACATCTTAGAATGAGAAATGAGACATCTGAAGAGCTAGATGCCAAGAAGAAATGCAAAGAACAATGATGGAAGATAGATATTATAGGGGAGCAAGGAACTTTTACGAATTACAATGAGACACAGTATGGTTCAGGAAGTAATGATCCTTATTAGAATATGTACACTTTGAGGTGGCAGAACCACCCTGATTTCTATTCGTCAAACAATGTACGGACTCATTTAAGACATCAAGACCTATTAGGACTTCAGCAAGATGAGTCCAATTCATGGGATTCTAAATTGGACAAGATCCTTAATAAGCTCACACACATGGAAGATGGCTAGAAGAAACTAGAAGAGAAAATTAAGCAAGTAATGGAAAATTGTGCCTCGTCTATTCTCAACCAAGAGATTCGAGTGAGACAGTTTCCCCATGAATTTTGTAAGAGAAGTGTGGAAGACTCTCTAAAAAATATGGAAATACATCAAAGAGAGCAATATGAGGCTATCGCAGCTACGAATAGGGGATAGCTAGAAGGACCAGTGGAAAACCAAACTAAGCCCCACCTTATTGAAGACCAAGAGACGAAGAAAGAGATTGAAGAAAAGAATGCTAACCCACTCTTTTATTCACCAGTTCTTCATATACCATATTTGAACATCAAAAAATCTTAGGTAGATGTTCATAAAAAAGAACCTTATCCTTCCGATTAATGATAACCAAGTGACATTCAACATGAATGGTGTATGAAAGAATCTGAAGGATAGTAGCTTATTTAGGATAATTGATGTGTTCGAATCTTCTAAAGAACAAAAGGATAAAGAACAGATGACGACAGATATCAAGTTTGAAGAAGCTAGGAAAGTCTCTATTCGTGAAGTGGAAGAAGCAAAGGAGACGAAGGTGATTAAGAAAGAAGGAGAGCAACTCAGCTTCTTATAGGACAAATTATTGGATTCGATGTAAGATTCAGGGAGTTTTGTTATTCCCTATTTTATTGGCAATTTGTTAGTGAAAAGGACATTGCTTAAAATTAATTGTTTTTCTCAACTTCATCAATATTGTCCTTCTGATCATTTTACAATTTGTAGCATACTCATAGGTTACAAAATTGATGTTGAATGAGAAGGGTGGAAGCAAGCCACTCATAATTGATCCTGGCTACATTTTAAAGGATAAAGGTTAAGCTAATGACCATAAATTAGCAAGTTTAGTAGTTAGATTTAAATTGTTGGGTAGTTAGGTTTGTTTTAAATTCCAAAATAAGTTTTGGATTATTTGGAATGGTTTGGATTGCTAATTTTTTTTACACTCTTGAATCACTTATAAGATAGGGAAACACTCTCGATGTCAAGAGGATTTGGTCCAAACACTATTGCCATCACCACCTCTATCACCATAAATGGTTTCGTGCTCTAACCCTTTTCTTTTCATTTTTGTTAGTATTTTCTTCTTATGTTTTTCATATTTCGTGTTTTATTTCTCCTGTTATGTCTGTGCACCCCTCTCACATTGAGGACAATGTGTTGTTTAAGTATAGGAAGGGTTATGTGTTTTGCTTTGAATGTGAATTTTGCATATTGTATGATAGTTTGTTAGATAGCATTTTTTGAATTGTGTGAATGTGTCATTGGCTTAGATGGATTGAAATTGATTTAATTTTGAATATAGTCAATTAGGTTGTGTATAGTCATTAGCTCGCGAAATTA
The DNA here is from genome assembly GCA_026874005.2 of Erythroxylum coriaceum. Taxonomy (NCBI): domain Eukaryota; kingdom Viridiplantae; phylum Streptophyta; class Magnoliopsida; order Malpighiales; family Erythroxylaceae; genus Erythroxylum; species Erythroxylum coriaceum. The sequence continues at coordinate 1,604,564 of JANQAP020000509.1, forward strand.
GTGAATTGGGTTCTTTGGCTAAATATGCAAGTTAATTAGGATTTGGTATGCGTTTGTCACCCTCTAAATTATCACATTCATTTATAATTTTAGGTCTTTCAAATAAAGTAGCTTTGCTAGTATTTTTTTCATAAAAACGAGTGGCTAAAGCAATAAGTTAAGCAATCAAAATAAAAAATGTGTTTGTTAATTTTAAATAAATAACTATTCCACTGGCCTTCGGGTTATGAATAGAGCTAGTAGCCAGTTGAGAACGTGATGTAGCTGAGTAACCAGATTGACACGCATCATAAATGTAAGCCTCCACATCAAAAGGTTGTAATGAAGCTTCAACCAAGTAGTTTATTAAAAACATGACTTACTTAAGTAGCCGGATCGACATTAATCACCAATGTTTGCCTCCGAGTAAAAGACTAGGTCCATGTCTAAAAAAATGTTTTCTAATAAAATCTACCGAACTTGTAAATAGCTTGACTTTTCATGAAAATGTATTTAAGAATAGTTACAGTGTTGAATGACCAAAGAATTATTAATGTGTGTGTACAATTGAAAAGGGTGAATAACTTGACATTTGAGTTTTTGATTATTATGTATGTTTAGTCTAGAGCTTTTAGACGCAGATTTTGCATGCTAATAATTTAGAACAACTTGAATGATGGTGTTTAAAGATAAATTTATTTCACAAAGTTGAAGTCATTGTCTCATTATTGCATTATGTGTTTTGTGATTTTATGTTTGTTGTTTTGTTTGCTTGAGGACAAGCAACGTTTAAGTATGGGGATTTTAATAAGTGTAAATTGCATCATGATTTAGGACTTCGTTTGATATATGTTCAGCTATTAATTCAATCATTTAGTAGGTGTTTAAGTTAGAATTGTCTTAGTTTTTGAATTAATTGTGTTTTAAGTGTTTATTGAGTTAGTAAAAGTCTTTAAGCTTAAATATTATGTTTTTGAGTTACTTTGATGTATTTGTTAGTGTTTCAGAGTCAATATCGAAGTACGGAGGAGTCTCAGAAGACATTCAAGTTGAAACAACAGCTTACAATTGTGGCATAGAATCACTAGAGTCAGCCTACGATCGTGGCCCATGATCATGATAGAAGCCCAAGACATGGCCTACGATCGTGGCATAGTTGTCATGAACATGACAGAAGGCTCAGATATGGCTCACGATCATGGCCTGTGTCGGGCAGATGTGCAGCCACTTCTAAACTTTATATTTAGAGGGATTTTTTGGACTTTGCGAACCCTAAAAAAATCCTTGTTCAACCCTAAACACAAAAGAACATAAATAGAACAAGAAGAAGAAAAGGGGGAGCTTTTGCATCAGCCATTGAGATTAAGAAAAAGAAGAAGGATGAGAGACGTAAAGAAGAAGTCGACGTGAATTACTTCCTAGAATAGGAGGTTTCCGATGTTGTGCCTCCATTATCCATTCAAATCTTGTTTCCGGTGTATTTTCAATTTTATTAATGTATAGAATTGGAATAACCATTGAAGATAGGATTGTGTGAATGTTGAGGATGTCTAAACTCACCTTCAGGCTGTTTTTATCTTTGATTTAAAAAAAATCTTATTGTTTTATGTTATTTAGATTTATTGTGATTGATTTTTGAGATTGTACAATTCGGTAATAGACTTTGAGGTTGAATCGAATGAAAAATAATTAAATTGGTCTAAGGAGAGTTAGGTGATTTAATAAGAATGAAAAATTAATCAAATCGATAATTATATGAAGAGAGATCTCACGTAGTTCCTCGTAGTCTATTAGAAAACTTCATATCTAATTAGGGCTTGGATAGATTGTTAGTTGAGAAATTGAAATTTTCTATAATCTGATTAAGGTTTATAATTTAAGGTTAATTGTTATAAGTTGAGATAGAGTAACCAACTATAAGATCGTCTAGGACCAATGATCCAATGATTCACAATAGATTAGGACTCGTTTAGGACGCAAGACCTATTAGGACTTCAACAAGATGAGTCCAGTTCATGGGATTCTAAATTGGATCTTGGATTAGCTCACGAAAATGGAAGAGGGCCAAAAGAGACTAGAAGAGCAAATTGAGCAAGTAACAAAAAATCATGCCTTGTCTATTCATAACTTAGAGATTTGAGTGATACAGTTTTCTCGTGAATTTTGTAAGAGAAGTGTGGAAGACTCTTTAAATAATATGGTAATAAATCAAAGGGAGCAATATGAGGCTATTGCACCTATGAATAGGGGATAGCCAGAAGGACCAGTGGAAAACCAAACTAAACCCCACCTCATTGAAGACCAAGAGATGAAGAAAGAGATTGAAGAAAAGAATGCTAACCCTCCCTTTTATTCACTAGTTCTTGATATACCATATTTGAACATCAAAAAATATTGGGTAGATGTTCATGAAAAGAACCTTATCCTTCCAATTAATGATGACCAAGTGACATTCAACATGAACGATGTATTAAAGAATCCGAAGGATAGTAGCTTATTCAGGATAATTGATGTGTTTGAATCTTCTAAAGGACAAAAGGGTAAAGAACAGACGATAACAAACATCGAGTTTGAAGAAGCTAGGAAAGTCTCTGTTCGTGAAGTGGAAGAAGCAAAAGAGACGAAAGTGATTAAGAAAGAAAGAGAGCAACTCACCTTCTTACAAGACAAACTGTTAGATTCAATGGAAGATTCAGGGAGTTTCGTTATTACCTATTTTATTGTCAATTTGTTAATGAAAAGGACATTACTTAAACTAATTAGTTTTCTCAACTTCATCAATATCGTCCTTCTGGTCATTTTGTAATTTGTAGCATACTCACAGGCTACAAAATTGATATTGAACGAGAAGGGTGGATCCTGGCTAAGTTTTAAAGGATGAAGGTCAAGCTAATGACCATAAATTAGCACGTTTAGTAGTTAGATTTAAATT
>JANQAP020000509.1:1607574-1625776 GCA_026874005.2 Erythroxylum coriaceum
TTCACCCAATTCTCATTCATAAATACCCTATGATCTTCAATGCTCATTCATCCATACCTTATACACATTTCTCATTTCCTTCAAATCATGTTTGCATTAAAATAACTCATTTATTCCTTAAACAACTCAAGATTTCTAGATTTCAACTTATCCTCATCAAAACAATCCATTTTTTTAAGTTATGACTTCAAATAACTATATAAACTTATCAAGATATCTTCTGGTCAAATTTTTTCATAGAAGCATTAATAAGACATCAATAATCATTTTTCATGTTTAATATTTTGACTAATTCGAGCTTCATAGTCCCTAAAAATTAGGAGATAATATAAGGTTCTTGTATAGGAGTCTATCACAGATAGTCTTAGCAAAATAAGTATAACACAAGCTTTAGCCACTATTTTATCAAACCAATTTCACATAGGTCACGCTAAGACCTATATAAAAAACTTTCATTCTTTTCATTTCTTCAAATTCAAGCCCTAAAGACATGTAAAATAGGCCGAAAGAGGAAGATAAAATTGAAACCACAATTTTGACCTATAGCTATAATCTTCCAAATGTTTTTTTAAAGACAAATTTTTGGGTCAATTTTGTATGACCATTATGACCTAGCAAATGAGGTATTTAGGCAACCCTTTCTTGTAATAAAATGTTTCAAAATGTATGATGTTTCTAATGACATCAAATTCATGCATTTTGGTCTAGTATTATGCAAGTTACAGTCAAATGGTTACAGACAGTTCTCATAACACAATAGTACATAGTTATCAACTTCAATTCAAATTTTAGGACTCTTATGGACCGATTTCAAATTCTATTCCTTCATGAAAATGTAACCATATATGTCCAGTTTACTTTACATTAAAATTAATCCAATTTGGATATTCACAGATCAAATTATAGCCAAAATACAGATGTATGTTCAGTAAAACACTCCATATAAAATATTCCAGCACACTTCATGATTAACCTTACATGCAATTCATTCCAATTCAAACATCATTCTCATACCATTTAACATGTTATAAAGCTCAAATTGTTACTTACCTTCTAGGCTTCCAACTCAGTTCAAAATTCCATATTCACTAAGCCTCCAAGTATGCAAGATTCATCACAAACTTAAGATGGAAACAAGGTGTTTTTGGATAGCAAGATGAAGGTAATTTTTAGCTGGCTTTCTTGGCTATTTTTGTGTAAGGTAAAAAGCTGGTTTTGGTTCCACAATTTGACTAGGGTTTAGGCAAAATTTCATAGATAAGAAGGAGCAATTTTGGTGAAGGAACTCAAGGAAAGAAGCAGCAAAACTCTGCTACATAAACTTGCAACATCACATGCTAGGTGTCACCATTACAGCACAACATTTGTCCTAAGGCATGTCTTACATTTGTCCACTCAAGATGCTGCCACTACTCCACTCAACATGTTGCCATTAGTCTCTAATTAAGTAGTCCACATGTCACTCCAAGATTGGTCCACTTGTCACACAATAATTTGTCCATTTGTCACACATTTAAGCTACCAAATGTCACTTCCATTTGTCTCTTATTTCTACATTTTTCCTTAGTCTAAAATACTCCAAATTTTTGATAAATTTTCAAAATATCTGAAATGTCACCAAAATTTGAATTAATTTGAATAAACACCAATTCAATTTTCAAGATAATTAATCCATAATTCACACTTTAATCACATTAAAATCACTTATAGTCGAAAAATGTCAATGAATACATGTATAAATATTTTCATGAGTGACAACATTATTCACGTGTATGTGCATGCCATATAATGCGTGAAATGTACTTCTAAATTCTCAATAAACTGTCATATATAATATCCTAGGGTTCTAACCCTAATCATGGGATAATGGGATGTTACACATTGTCCCCAATGTAACATCAAAAACAACAAATAAAGCATTGAAGGAAAATAGTAACTGCAAAAACATAAAGAGACAAAAATCAGCGTCCCTTATATTGCCTCCCAAGCAGCACCTTTGTTTATTGTCGTTGTCTCGACTCCACTTAGCTTATTTTTCACAATGATGATGACTCCACTTGGCTCAGTCTTCATAATGATGGTTTTCTAACCTTATTACTTCCACATCCTCCACTTGGAATCCTTCGTCGAAGCTTCAGTCGATGACCACTGACTTTGAATTTTTTGTTCATTTGTAAGCTTTCAATTTCGACTTCACCATGTGAAAACACATTAGTAACAAAAAAAGGTCCAACCCAACAGAAACACAATTTACCTGGGAAAAGCTTAAGTCTTGAATGGTAAAGAAGAAATGTTTTCCAACCATAAAATTCTTCCTAACAATCATCTTATCACAAAATTGTTTTGTCTTTTCCTTGTAAATTTTGTATTCTCATAAGATTCAAGCCTAAGCTCTTCCAATTCTTACAGTTGTAGTTTTCGTTGTTCACCTATTGGATCCATCTTCATATTGCATTGTTTAATGAATCAAAAGGCCTCGTGCTCAATTTCCATTAAAAGATGACATAAATTTCTGTAAATTAGTTAGTATGGAGACATGCCAATCGGTGTCTTGTACGCTGTCCTATAAGCCCAAAGAACATCATCAAGTCGCTGACTCTAATCTTTATGATTTGGGCCCACCATTTTTTTAATAATGGATTTGATTTCTCTACTTGACACCTCTGCTTGACTGTTTGTCTGTGGATGATAGGTCGTAGACACTTTATGAGTGACATGGTATTTATTTAAAAGATTTTTCACCAATCGGTTTAAAAAATGAGTACCCCTATCACTAATCAATGCTCGTGGAGTTCCGAACCTAGCAAAAATGTTAGAATTGACAAATTCTACAACAACCTTAGAATCGTCAGTCCTGGTGGCTTTATCTTCCACCTATTTAGAAAGATAATCCACTAAAAAAATGTAAACAAAACCAAAAGAAGAAGGAAATGGTCCCATAAAATTAATGGCCTATATATCAAAATTTTCACATGCAAGTATTGGATATATAGGCATTTGATCTCTATGGGATAAGTTACCCTGTTACTAGCATTATTCACATGCTTTATAAAACATATAGGAGTCTCAAAAAATATTTGGTCAATAAAAATCACATTCAAGAATTTTCCTAGCAGTTTTATTAGGCCTAAAATGACCACCACAAGCATAAGAATGGCAAAATTTCAAAATTAAGTGTTAGCCAAAACAACACTTCCACAATTGAGGATCATCCCAAATATAATATTTTGACTCACTCTTTATCCTGTTCTGATTAGCCTTACTCAAATCATTAGGTATCTCATCATTCATTAGATAGTTAATATATTAACATACCATGGAACCTTACCTTAAAGTGCTAATCAATGCTCATTCGGAAACAATTCTTGTAATGGTACTAAATTCTCCTCCTTCACAACTCAACCTAAGTGATCCAGGACTAAATTCTCTACACCTTTCTTATCTTTGATCTCCAGATTGAACCCTTATAGAAGGAGAATCCATCTAATAAGCCTTGGCTTTGCTTCTTTCTTCAACAAAAGGTACCTTAATGCTACATGATCATAATATACAATCTCTTTAGAACTAAGCAAGTAAGGTCGAAATTTATCCAAAGAAAACACAAGAACTAAAAACTCATTTTTCAGTGGTGGAATAGTTGCATTGTGCTAGATTGAGTGTTCAGGAAGTTTAGCAAATAACATTAGTCATCTTGCCACATTTTTTTATCAAGGACAGCACCCACAATAAAATTGCTCACATCACACATAATCTCAAATGGTTAACTCCAGTTAGGTGGTTGAATGATTGATGCTAAAGTTAAAAGTTCTTTCAACTTGTCAAATGCTTCCTTGCATCCCTCATCAAACTCAAAAGGTACATCCTTTTGTAACAAATGACAGAGTTTTTTGGAGATCTTACTGAAGTCCTTGATAAACCTGTGATAAACACCTGCATGGTTAAAAAAGAACAAACCTCTGCACATTTGTGGGGTAAGCTCAACCAGTTCTTAAAGAAGACCAAGAAATCAAAGAAGAGGATGAAGAAAATAATGTCAACCGTCTTTATTATTAACCAGTTCTTGATATATCATATGTGAACTTCGAAAAAACGTGGGGAGATGTTCAAGAAAATAACTCTATCTTTGGAATGATGATGATCAAATGACATTCAACATGAATGATGTAATTAAGAGTTCGAAGGTTAGTAGCTCATTCGGGATAATTTATGTGTTTGAATCTTCTGAAGAAAAAGAGGACAAAGAATAGACAACAACAGACATAAAGTTTGAAGAAGCAATAAAAGTCTCTGTTTGTGAAGCGGAAGAAGCAGAGGAAACAAAGATGATTAAGGAAGGAATAGAGCAACTCACCTTCGTACAAGACAAACTTTTGGATTCAATGGATGATTAAAGGAGTTTTGTCATTCCCTGTTTTGTTGACAATTCATTTGAACGAAGGATATTATTGAGCCTAATTGGTCTTTATAATGTTATTAACATTATCCTTCTAAACATCTTACAATTTATAGCTTACTTATAAGCTACAAAACTGACATTGAATGTAAAGGGTGGAAGCAAGCTGCTCATAATTGATGTTGGCTGAGTTTTCAAGGAAAGAGCGTCGAGTTACTGACGTTAAAAGAAACGTTATATGGGAGCAATCCATGGAAAATTAGTTTCTTATTTGTTTTTGTTATAATGTTTGAATTTTGTAGTTAGGATTATTTTTGTTTTTGAATAAAATCAAGAAGGAATAGGATTTTGGAATAAAGTGGATGATGTATCAAGCAAGCAAAAGAGAGGTGGCAATAAGAAGGAGGATGCAATTTTTAAAAGAATTTTTACCATTTTACCCTTTTAACCACCTACATATTCAGTTTTAACTTCACTTTTACATTCACTTCCATTTTCACTTTATCTCTCGAGACTACAAGCTCACAAAAGCTCTCACATCTCTCTACAAATTTCAACCTTTTAATTTTCTTCCAAATTCTACCCAATTATGTCATGCATTAAGCAGTCAGCATGACGGGAGCAATCAGGGTGAATTCAAGCTGTAAGACGTGAGAGAGCAAGCTGAGTAGTAAACTTTGCCACACCCTTCCCGATCTATACAAAGGAGGAAGGCTTTTGTTTCTGTACTTTTAAAGCTAGACAGATTGTAGTTCCTAGGTACTTTAATGTTGAACCACTTGATAGGCTAGAGTTGCGCAAGAGAGTAGAAAACCTAGCAGAGAGAATCTAGTGGGCCCAATTTATACGATTCCAATTTCCTGTCTATCAAGAGCTGACATTGGAATTTTTCACATCACTGACTTATGACCTTAGGAACCCCAAAGAATTGTGGTTTAGGTTGAGATGAAGGGCTTATGAATTGAATCGTTAATCAGCATGAGGATTTTCATCCTTCTCAATATTGGAATGAGCTTACTGAAATTAAGAAATTTCATGCAAAGAATGCGCATAACAACATTATAAGGTCCCAAAAACACTTATTGCTACACAAATTCATGTGTCAGCTAGTTTTTGACAAAACAGAAATCAACAAGTGTTCCACAAAGGAACTTTTTATGTTATGGTGCATAGATCACAGTATTCCAGTGTGCACATCCATATGTACTTAATGTCATTGTTGCGACTCCAAGCAAGAGGGGCAACAATTCAGGAATGGGGTACATAGTGTCTACCATTGTGGAATATTTTGGCGTGGACCGGAGTGGACTTACGATTAGCTGAGATCCTTCATTCCCACAACATGGAACTTAGGAAAATCAGCAAAAAGACATATGTTAGAATTAGGGCCAGTCAGGCGAGTTCGAGCTCAGTGCCACCTCGGTAAGCAGAAAAGTCCAGTGAAGAATTTGAGGAAGAGGAAGAAGAGCAAGGTTGGAAGGAAGTTCTCGATGCGATCTCTGAAACCAACAAGACACTTATGAAGAACACTAGAATGATGAAGGAGATGGCCCAGACATAATGATGCTAGAGTTGGGATATCTGTCGAATCTATAGATATTTCGAGGCTCGGGGCATTCAATTGCCGCCTCTGACACCATCACCACCTCCTTCTCCATAGGGTTTATGTCTAACCCAATTTTTCCATTCAATTTTCCTTTTTCAAATTAGCCTTTATTTCTAATTTTTATGGTTATTTTTATTTTATTTTCTGTCTACTTTAAGTTCTATTTTTCTTTTATATGCTTGGTTACTCTTTTCTCACATTGAGGACAATGTGTTGTTCAAGTGTGAGGAGGGATTATATGTTTTGCTTTTGATTGTGATTTTACATACTGTATGATAGTTATTAGGTTGCATTTTGTGAACTGTTTCAATGTGTCAATGGCTTCGATGGAGTGAAATTTATTTAATTTTGAGCATAGTCAATTAGGTTGTAAATAATCATTAGCTCGCAAAATTAGAGAAATAGAAGTCTTTGGATAAATATACAGCTTAATTAGGATTTAGTATAAATTTAGCACCCTATAGGTTGTTACATTCATTCATAATTTGAGACCTTTCAACTCAAGTAGCTTAACTAGTATTTTTCATGGAAATGAGTAGCTTAAACAACAAAGTGGCTTATTGCAAAAATAAAACAAGTACATTTTGTTAAATAAATCACTATTCCGCTGGACTTCAGGTTATGAATAGGGCTAGTAGCTAGTTGAAAAAGTGATATAGTTGAGTAAGCAGATTGACACGCATCACAAATGTGTGCCTTCACGTCAAAAAGCTATAATGACGTTTCAACCAAGTTGTTTAATAAAAACATGACTTAGTTGAGTAACCGGATCGACATTCATTACCAATGTTTACCCCTGCATAAAAAGACTAAGTCTATGTTTAAAAACAATAAAAATGTGTTTCAATAATAAAACCTACCAGACTTGTGACAATATACTTAGGAACAGTTACAAAGTCTGAAGGACCAAAGAATTATTAATATGTGTGCACAATTGAAAATGGTAAATAAATTAACACTTAGATCTCGATTAATTTGTATATTTAATTCAAAGCTCCTAGACATAGATTTTGTGTATTAATGATTAGATCTAACTTGTATGATTATGTTTAAGATTAAATTTATTTCATTAAGTTAAAGCCATTGCCTTATTATTGAAATGTGTGTTGTGTGTTTGTTGTTTTGTTCACTTGAGGACACATAAACGTTTAAGTGTGGGGATGTTGATAGTTGTGATTTGCATTATATTTTAGGGTTCAATTTTTTAGGTATTTAGTGTTAATTTGAGTGTTTAGTGTGTATTTAGGTCTTAATTCTATTAGCCTATGTGTTTAAGTGTTTTTATACGTTAGTATGAGTCTTTGAGCTTAAATTTGATATTTTTGAGGTATCTTGCTGTGTTTGTTAGTGTTTCAAGGTAAATGACAAAGAACAGAGAAGTTTCGAACTAAAACTATGGCCCATGATCGTGGCACAACAAGCTAGGATCATGACAAAAAGAGGCAAGTTGATAAGGCCCAGGTTATGATTGTGCCATTATGGTCACGATCATGACAGAGAGCTCTGAGCCAAGCCACAATTGTGAACTTTGGGCCACGATCATAATAGAGAGGGTTAGGCGCTGGCTATGATCTCTGTCTTGATCGTGGCAGGCAGGGCAACGATCGTGACTTGCATCGGGCAGATATGAAAATAGCTGAAAACGTCAAATTTTATAGGACTTTTTGAACCATTATCAACCTTATGGCTTCCAAGATATAAATAGAACATTAGAAGACAAAGGAAGGAGCCTTTGAAGCCTTTTTGCATCAGTCAATTTTGAAACCTTAGAGAGCATATCGAGAGATTTGAGGAAGGAGACGAAGGGAGAGAGACATAGAGGAGAAACTTGACACGAAGTACTTTTTGGAACAGGTGGTTTCCTGTAGTCGATGCTTCCATGAGTTTGTTTCCATAATATTTTTTGTTTTTATTTCAATTTTATTGATGTATAGAATTGGGATAATTGTTGAGAATATTTGTTGTTAAATGTTGATTTTGTCTAAACTCACCTTTGGGATTTTAATCTTTGAGATTAATGAAGTTTGATTTATTGTGTTTTCATTAAGTTATTTGTGATTCAATATTTGTGCTTAATAATTCGATAATAAACTGAGAGGATGAACTGACTGAATATCATCAAATTGGGCTAACAAGACTTATGTAGTTTGATAGATAAGAATTAAATCAAACCGGTAAAATCATGTAACGAGAGATCGAGCATATGTTTCTGGTATGTTATTAGACAAATTTTGGATTAAAGCCCCCTTTCTCTTAATTGGTAGTTTCTAGGTTGATTCTGGATTTGATTGTGCAAAATTGTCATTTTGTTTATGTTTTATGAGTTCAATTCTTGTTATTGATTATTTGGTTGGTTAATTTCTGCATTAGTTGTTTGCTTTGAATTATTGAAAAATTTAGTCAAGCCTTAGATTTTAAGATTAGATTAACCCTCCTCTTGGGATCGATATCTTAGGTACTACGTGAATGACCCGTGTGCTTGTTGAAATATCGAGGTTGAAAATATTAAAACTTTTTTATAGCATAACACCCCGATCATTAAGCTCAAACACTAACAAACTTATCAAAACTGTTTTAGCATGCCACCCTCGTGGGGCACGGACTCGGATATTACCCAAGATGTCAGGCACATGTCTTGCGAGAGTGGGGTGCTATATAAACACCTCAAAGACATAAATTTAAAGCCTGATAACATGCTCTAAACTACATAACACTCAAAAACACAAATACATAATCACACTAACACAACTCTAAACCTAAACATGCATAATCATTCAATTAACACCTAAAAACACACTAAATTACCCATTAAAAAAAATGCAATCTATAACTATCAACATCCCCACACTTAAACTATTTCTTGTCCTTAAGTAAAAGCAAAAGTAAAAGTAAAACAAAACATAAACACAGCAAACAATAACACATATAAACACACATATGCAATAATGCTACAACGGCATTGAACTTCACGAAACTAATTTAACTTCAAACACAAACCCTCCAGTTATTTTGCATTGAACTTCACGAAACTAATTTAACTTCAAACTCAAACCTTCAAGTTATTCTAACATATTAACTTATGAAATCTACAGCTAAGCACTTCAGACTAAATAGACATACTAATTAAGACCTTAATGTCAAATTCGTTTACCCCTATCACTTGCACACACACATTGATAATTATTTGGTCAATCAAAATTGTAACTATCCCTAAGTAGCTTTTCATGAAAATTCAAGCTATTCACAAAGATCGGTAGGTTTTATTTATTAAAACACTATTTTTGTTAATTTTCATTGACATTGACCTAGTATTTTGACATGAAGGCAAACATTTGTAATGAATGTCCCCCAGTTACTCAACTAGGCCATGCTTTATTGATATGTGTTTAAATTTTGATTTATTTGATATGCTACACTTAGTGATTAATGCCTTAGAAATGCCTAGGATACTCACTTTAGCTCATATTTAAATATAGGTGCATTTCAGAAGCCATCTTCTCAATTTCCACAATTTATTGATTCATAGAGCATGAAGAAGAAGAAAATCGAAAGTAAGAAGAGGATAAGAAAAACGAAAAGAATATGAAGAAAATGTTGTCAATATGGCTCACAACCATCCAAAAAATTTCACAGCCATGCAACGTGAGTTAATTTCAGCCATGCAACGTGAGTTAATATCGTTTTAACTATGCCAAATTGTTACAACTCACAACTAAGATAAAATTCACGTTGTCACACCTATAAAATATCACTCACCAATATGATTTTTATGGACAACTGTCCTTTTATCTCATGGTAATGCTATCTTTCACATGGTAACATAGCTATCCATTTTAATCGATTTAACCTAGCCTTTGGAGAATAGAAAGAGTGTGTGGTTAGTTGCATAAGAGAGTGGAGAATAGAGAATAAAAGGAAGAAAACAGGTAGCTGGAACGAAGGACACCTATCAAATTTGCTACATTATTTAAGCTAGAGTTTATTAATGTAAAGGGTGTGTGTAGGCTGTGGAACAAAGAGAGGAAGATACGTGAGTGTGTAGGTGTGGGAAAATAAAAGAAATGAATAAGCAAGGGAGTGGGCAATAATGCAAGACCTATCACATATACCTTTTAAATCTTAGCTGCCTCATTGTTCGAGGGAAATAAATAACAGTAAGGTGAAGGTGTCAGTTGTGAGCTAAAAAAAAAGGTGAACTAAAGCAAGACATTCGTGGGGGTGGAGGTGACTGGACTTGGAAAGCTTCTTCATTTGCTCTTCTTCAGTTATACAATATGCATGCATAAAGGCTTGCTGCAGCAAAAGAGAGGAGAGTGGACAACAGCTGCTTCAACATTTTCTCTTAGAATTTTAAGGAGAATAACAGAGATAGCTACAGCTGGGACATCAGTTATTTTCCTCCATTCTCTCTTGATTTTTCAACATCAATGGAGGCTACAAAGGCTAATTCTTGGAGCTTCAAAATGGAGATGGAAGACTAACTTCCTGATAGTAGTTCAATAGGGATATTGATGTTAAGTCACAGTTAAGCTATTTCATCCTATTAACATTGTAATCTCTTTTCAGATTGTTATGTTGTTTGTGCTGATTAGATCAAGTTTTGTATGGATGATCTTAATATATTATCTTGATTGTTCTATTACGATCCTATTGCTATAATGTTAAATGTAATTCGTAATTGTTACTTTTAATGTTTATTAGTAGCATCTAATGGTCTTGTATCATTAGGAGCAACATAACTTAGGTTGAATAACCTGATCGTGTGAGGTTAATGCCTATATTGATCATTTTCCATCTCATAGTGCAGCTACCAAATTGAATCTAGAGATTGTATCTTAACTTATTTGGTAGTTAGGTTTAATTAACAATCGTATCTTAATTAAACATAATTTAAGGGAAAATTAGGATTAGTAGAGCGTACTATTAGTCTCAGGTCAATAGTTCAAAGAGAGGTGTAAAGACGCTAGAATGATGGAATATGGTTGATCGTGCTTAACCTGAGATTGACCTTAGAATCGAGCTTTACTTATATTTCAAACTTAAATAATTTTTATTATTTGCTTTAATTTGTTTTCGATAGTTTGCTTTGATTTTATTTTCTAAACTGATTAAAATCCAAAAACCCCCTTTTTATATGTTCTTTACATCAATTGATTTTGTTACAGAAATTAACCAAACATTCCCCGTGGATTCAACCCCGACTCACCATATGTAAAAATTTTAATGTGCAAAATCAGGTAAATTTTGCAGTTCACTTGACACGTACTGTCAAAATTTGGCACCGTTGCCGGAGAGTGTGGTAGTTTAATTTTCATTTTTAATTTTATTTAGTATTTTTGATTATATTTGTTTATAATTGTTTATTTTTGCTATTTGTTAATTTTAAACGTTTGTTAGTACTGTTGGTGTATGGTAGTTACGAGATCTCCTCATAGAGAACATTGCAGATATTATATAGGGAAGGAAGAGCAATTTTGGTAGAAGAATCGAAATCCAAATCCGAAAACATAATGGCAAATTCGAAAACTCTGAGGGAATTGACTGCACTCGATTTAACTTAAAGACCGTTATGCATACATTTATTGCCTAACTTTCATGGTCTTACAGGCAAGGATGCACATAAGCATCTCTAGGAGCTCGATGTGTGAAGCTTCATGAGGTTACCGACGAAGAAATCATATTGAGAGCTTTCTCGTTCTCACTTAAGGATGCTATAAAGGATTGGTTATTTGATTTACCAACTGCGGGCGTAAATATATGGCTAAAGATGAAGAGACTGTTCTTAGAGAAATATTTTCCAACCTCAAAGATAATAAGTATTTGGAAGGAGATCTATGGAATCAAGCAGCATAATAGAGAGTCCCTTTACGAGTGCTGGGAGCATTTTAAGAAGCTATATTCCAATTGTCTGCTCTAAAACATTCCAGAGCAACTTCTCATCCAATATATCTATGAAGGATTACTACCAATAAAGAGGAGTTTGGTTGATGTGGCAAGTAGTAAGGCACTTTGCGAGAAGACTCCCATTGAAACAAAGATCGTACTTGAGTGGATGGTCACAAACGCCCAACAATTTGGCACTTGCAATGATGTTCGATGTGTAATCGAGGTAATTACTTCATTTATTGAACATCATTTAGATTAATTAAAGTCTTTTGTCAGATAGATTATAGTTGGATAGACATAAGTGAAAGTATGCGAAATATGATCAAACATAAGCCATCCAACTGATGAGTGCTCAATACTACAAAAGGAAAATATAGAGTATGTTAACGTTGTAGGAGGGAACTTCCTGAATCAATATAACCTATACTCATAGACATATAAACCAGGCTGGAGGGATCACCCCAACCTGAGTTATAGAGGGAAAAGATAACATAATTACTTCCAAAATTAGTCGCATGAAGCACAACAATTTCTATTAAGGCCATATGGAGCACAAGGAGCCTCCTTTTCTAGTTTAGGTACATCTCTCGACAAATTTATCAAGGCTTTTATGCTAACAATCATCAGTTTTGGCAAGATATGTAGTAGCTTCAACATAGTATGCTGCAGTTTAATCATAGTATATAGTAGCAGTTACAACAAATCCAGCAGGAAACAAAATCAAGAACGCAAAACATTGAAAACCAAGTGAGTCAGATGGCAGTAAGGCTCCGTCGCCTAAAATCACAAAGTAAAGGAAAGCTACCATCCCAACCTGAGGTGAACCTAAAGAATGTCAGTGTCATAACCCTGGAGATTGAGGTTCCCAAGAGAACTCCACTGGGTATTGTTATCAAGGAAGAGATTGAGAAGGAATTAAGAAAGGAAAAAAATTCGTCATCAAGTATAAAGGTAAATTTTCTAGTTCCCAATATTATTAAGACAAATCCTCTACCTTTTCTTAGTAGATTGACAAGACCAAACAAAAAGAAGAAGGAAAAAAAGATATTGGATACTTTTTCAAAAATGAAAATCAATATACCTTTGCTCGAGGCAATTAAGCAAGTACGAAGGCATGCCAAATTCCTTAAAGAATTATGTGCACATAAGAGGAAACTAAGGGGTGATGAGAAAGTGATGATAGGTGAGAATGTGTCTGCAATTTTTAGAAAAAAGATGCCCTTAAAAAGTCAGGATCTAGGTATGTTTATCATTCCTTGCAAAATTGGTAATACTGTGATCAATAGAGCTATGTTGGATTTGGTTTCTTCAATTAATATGATGCCTCATTCGATTTATATTTCTTTGAATTTGGGCTCGTTGAAAGAAATGAGTGTGATCATATAATTGGCTGACTGCACTAATGCTTATTTTGATGGTGTGGTTGAGGATGCTTGGGTGCAAGTGAATAAGCTAGTGTTTTATGCAGATTTTAATGTTGTGGATATAAATAATGACACTTCATATAATCTGATACCCATCTTATTGGGGTGACTGTTTCTTAATCTAACTCAAACTAGGATAGATGTTTTTGAGGGGCACCTTCACGATGGAATTTGATGGGGAAGTGATTCATTTCAATATTTTTGATGCCATAAAACATCCTCCTGATGATCACTGTCCTTTTTCTATTAATGTGATTGATGCTTTGGTATAATAAAATTTTAAATTAAGTTGCAAGGATCATTTGGAAATGACCCTGGTAGAGGAATTGGAAGCAGAAGCCAACATTGATGTTAAAATTGGAGAGGATCTAATGGAAGTGACAACTGCTATGGAATCAATGGAAAGCTCTCCAAAAAGGTATGATTTGCTTATATAAAGTTATCTGAATCTCAATAGAATACCTTCTAATGTGCAGGCACTGGAATTGGAATTGAAGCCAATCCCTACACACCTCAAGTATGCTTATTTAGGAGATAAACAAACTCTTCCAGTCATCATTTTGGCAGAGGACAGACTGGTTTGCATGCTAAGAGAGTATAAAAAGGCCACAGATGGACTATTGCAAATATCCAAGGGATAAGCCCATCTATTTACATACATTACATTTTGTTGGACGAGGATGCAAAATCCACAAGGCAAGCTTAGCATAGGCTTAATCCTTCAATGATGGAAGTTGTGAAGAAAAAGGTGCTGAAGCTTCTTAATGCTGGGTGATCTACTTAATCTCTAATAGTAAGTGGGTAAGTCTTGTCTAGGTGGTTCCAAAAAAGTCTAGATTCACCATTGTGACAAATCAAGAAGGTGAGTTGGTTCCCACCTGAGTTTAAACCAGGTGGTGAGTGTGTATTGACTATAGGAAGATGAATTTTACAAATCATAAAGACCACTTTACCCTTCCTTTTATTGATCAGATGCTTAAGAGATTGGCTAGCTATGATTATTATTGCTTTCTAGATGGCTTTTCAAGTTATCTTTAGATCTAGATTGCATGGGAAGATCAGGTGAAGACCACATTTACATGCCCATTTATTATGTTCGTTTACTAAAAAATGGCATTTAGATTATGTAACATACCCAACATATTTCAAAAGTTTGTGGTAAGTATTTTTCTGAAGATGTTGAGAAGATTATCGAGGTATTCATGGATGATTTTAGTTTATATGGTTATATTTTTTATGAGTGCCTTGAAAATCTTACTAGTATCTTGGAATGATGCATAGAAACTAACCTTGTGTTAAACTAGGAAAAATGTCATTTTATGGTGGATTAAGGTATAATTTTGAGCAATGTTATATCTAATAGGGGTATTGAGGTAGATAAATCAAAAGTTGATCTTATTTGTTTTTTATTTTACCCCTCTAATGTGAGGGAAGTGCATTCTTTTCTTGGGTAGGTAGGTTTTTATCGAAGGTTCATTAAGGACTTTTCAAAGATAGTTGCACCATTATGCAAGCTTTTACAGCAAGATGTCTCCTTTGAGTTCGACGAGAAGTGTAAGGAAGCATTCAACTTACTTAAAGAGCTTTTGACATCCCTATCGGTGATTCAACAACCAAATTGGAAACTCCCCTTCAAGATCATATATCATGCAAGCGATTATGCAATGGGGGTAGTGTTAGAGAAGTGCTCTAAAGGAAATCACCTTTAGAACTTATTGTGCAAATCCTTTTGATTAATAAAAAGGCCTTTTTGTTAATTTGATGTACATGTTGTTTATGAATTAATAGTGATCTTAAATTGAATTAATGAAGTCCATGATACGATACGTAGCTTGAAGGAAATCATGATAAGATCATGATAATGAGATTACTATCATGTGTAATTATATTAGTACCTAAATTATCCACAGTCATAAGATTAATGAGACAGGACATTATTAATTCTATTATGCTCCTTAACTAGATCAAATAGTGGATCTCATAAGCTATAGGCCTAAGTTGTTTAGAGTTAACATGTGGATGCTTGCTAAGAGTAGTAAGTACATTGGATGACCTACCATGAAATAATCGTATGGATAATCTATTCTAGAGTCAATGATAGTCTCATCATAGCAATGGTGCAAATATCTTTAGACTTGAGGTGCTCAAGGATATCTTGGATATCAATCCTATACTTTAACTCCATTTCTCGTTGCCTTTTAGAGGTTGCTCATAAGGTGGTGATTGGGTACAACTTAAGGTATTTGAAGGTAACTGAGTATCCGATAAAGGGTTCACCACTCTTAATAGAAGAAGATGATACCCACAGCCTCTTGTTATGGTAATCTCTGGCCAAAGAGGAAATTTCATAAACATAGTCTTCAATGACATATCCAATTAAGTAATAAGCCTTGGGTACAAGAACTAACATCACTTGGGCTAGATGTGATGTAGTCAATCTAGTGGGAGTTGACACTTTAAGCATACTCTGAACTAACTGAGGTATAGATAGTGAAAGGATGAATTACAGGAGAACATTGTCTATAGAAGGGTTTGCAGTCAAACCACTGACTTTTTGATCAATTGGGGGTCGTAATGTGTTGCTAGGTACTACTCATGACTTGCTTGAATTAAGCGTTAATTCAAGTGGACAATATAATCAGTAACCTAATGGGTCACACGTATCGAAGATGTGAAACTTTCAAGTGCCATTAGATGTAACATTAACAAAACATGAACTTTAGATGTGCACCTTACAATCTCCTTTATTCTTCATTGTCTTCACCTTTTTAGGTTGTCATAAACTACAATGACCAAAGGTGGATGTCTCTAATGATATCCATAAGGAGAGTGAAATCTGAAACCTCTTAGGAAGAATGGCTAGAACACACACAAAGTCTTAGCTTTGTGATATATTGTTTGAGAGAATGTTTGTAGAGGATGACAGAAGATGATGAACACTTCACCAAAAATCTCTTATTTTCCCACAACATTTGCATAAAAAATGATGTTTCTTACACCATTTGGCCTTCCCCTAAACCCTAACATCACTAGAGAGTTAGTGGGAATTAAGTGATTTTTAATCCCACTTAATTTAGCATGAAACTTTTACCCTTTCTTTAAAGGGTAATTTTGTCAACTTGCTTGTTAAAGGGTAATTTTGTTATCTTACCTAATATGCCAGATTCACATATATCGTATGATTCATAATTAAATGACCCTAAACTAACACACTTGTGTAGCTTAGTCATACACCTTTCATATCTCGGATCCCTATCTAAAACCATTTTACTCATTCTTCACATCTCCTCTTTGTGTGACCCATTAGGTTCCCAATTATGTTGGCCACTTAAATTAAAACTTAATTCAAGCAGTCATGAGCGGTATCTAGCAACACATCATGAACCCTAATTGACCAAAAAGTCAGTGGTTTTACTATGAACCCTTCTATTGAAAATGTTCCCATGCAATTCATCCTTTCACTAATCTATACCCCACTTGGTTCAGAGTATGGTTAAAGTGTCAACTCCCACTACACTAACTATGTCACATCTAACCTGAATGATGTTAGTTCTTATCCCTGAGGCTCATTACTCAATTGGATATGTCACTGAAGACTATCTTCATGACATTTCAACTCTGGCCAAAGATTCCTGAGTAATAACTTTGGTAAGAGGCCGTGGGTATCATCTCCTCCCATTAAGAGTGGTGAATCCTTTATTGGCTACTCAATTAGCTTTGCATACCTTAAGCTGTCCCCAATCACCACTTTATGAGCAACCTCTGAGAAACAACAAGGAATGGGGTGAAAGTACAAGATCAGTATCAAAGATACCCTTGAGCAGCTCAAGTCTAAGGATGTTTGCATCATTGCTATGATGAGACTATCACTGACACTAGAATAGGTTATCCATATGATTGTCTTATGGTAGGTCGTCCAATGTACTTACTACTCTTAGTAAGCATCCACAATTTAACTCTAAACCACTCATGCTTAAAGCTTATGAGATCCACTACTTGATCTAATCAAGATGTATAACACGTGTTACTATATGCGAATTAATAATATCCTATCTCACTAATCTTATGACTAGGGGTAATTTAGACACTAACATAATTACACATCATAAGAATCTCATTATCATGATCTCATCATGTGTAAGGCCCTAATATATACCCTAGATGAAATGTTACATATTTATGGCAATACACGTATGATTGGCTTGTTCTTTGGAGTTGGAATTCGGAATTAAATATGTGAGGGAATTTTAAACTTAATAGTATGTATTAATACAAGTGTTATGAGATTTGAATTGGCATGAATATGTGTTAAGATGATGAGAATTGAATGATGGAAAATGATGGTCATATGCTAATTTTGGTCTAACTACTGAACAGACTTCGGTAGTTCAGCTATATCTTGACATGTAGACATCAAAATTAGATGCTTTTAATTTTAGATAAATCTAGATACATTTACGGAACCTAAATCTGATTCTACCTCTAGGAGTTTTGAATTCTGGTTTGAAGTTGAGTTCTGGCTGATGTCTTTGTTTCAAATAGCCTGTAGTTTTTGAGGTATAACTCCGATATAATTAACCAAATTGCATGAAATTTATGTCATTAGAAAATTAAGACATAGGGGAATAAAATTAATTAATAAGAGTATAGGAAAATGTGGGAATTTAAGGAAGAAGAAGAACCAATATACAAATTTTCCTAAAGTTAACTCATAGACCAATAATAGTAAAACGTGTGTGTCCAATGGAATCGAAACACATAGTCCAATAAAATTATAACACATGGTCCAATAGAATTGTAACACATGGTCTAATAGAATTGTAACATGTGGTCCAACGGGATTGCAACACATGGCCCAATAGGATTATGACATATGGACCAATGAGATTGAAA
>JANQAP020000510.1:43241-61964 GCA_026874005.2 Erythroxylum coriaceum
CCCCCCCCCCCCCCCCCCCCCCCCCCCCCCCCCCCCCCCCCCCCCCCCCCCCCCCCCCCCCCCCCCCCCCCCCCCCGACGCGGGAACAAAAAAAATTTTAAAATTTTGTTTTTTTTGAAAATTTAAAATTAAAAATTTTGCAATTTAGTCCCTAGATTTTTTAATTTTTTCGGTATTGGCCGGTATTTAGTCGGTATTTATAATACCAACTGGTACCGGCCGGTACCAACCGGTATTGGCCGGTACCGACCGTTATTTAAACTCGGTACCAAAATTAAAATTTCGGTACCATTTTCTGGCCGGTACGGTACGAAATTCAAAATACTGCTGTAAGCATGAGATGTTTAGAGTTAACATGTGGATGCTTACTAGGAGTAGTAAGTACATTGGATAACCCGCTATGAGATTATCATATGGATGATCTATCAAATGTCAATGATTAATCTCATCATAGTAATGGTGCAAGTTTCCTTAGAATTGAGGTACTCAAGGATATCTTAAATACTAATCATGTGCTTTGACATCATTCCTTGTTATCTTAAGATGAAGTCGCTCTTAAGGTGATGATTGGGTACAGCTATTGGTATTCGAAGGTAATTGGGTAGCCAATAAAGGATTCTCCACTCCTGACAGAAAGAGATGATACTCACGACCTCTTGTTGGAGTCATTACTCAAAAGTCTCTGGCCAGAGCAGTTTTGTGTCATGAAGAGTCTTCAACGACCACGGAGTAATGAGATCCCAAGACAAGATGTGACGTAGTCAGTCTAGTGGGAGTTAACACATAGCTTATACTCCGAACTAAGTTGGGTATAATATGGTAAAAGGACGAATTGCATGGTAATTGTCTATGGAAAGGTTCGTAAGTCGAAGAATTAACTATCGAAGAATTCATGTATTAATCCACTTATATTCCAGTAAATTAGCATCATGAAACTTTTGATGATTTGCTTGAATTAAGAGTTAATTTAAGTGGCATGAAACTATTCATGATTTGTTCAGATTAAGAGTTAATTCAGGTGCCTAAAATAATCGAGAACCTAAAAGTCATACGCATAAAAGATCGGATGAAAAATAAATTGTGTATGGCTGCTTTTAAGTAGGCCACGATCGTGACCGAAGGTGAGACTATCAATTAAATAGGCCACGATCGTGGCTTAACTGAAGGCTCAACAGATATACTCACTTATGTATAAGGGGGTCTAACAAGTTCTTACACACTCAAGTAAGAGGATAAGGGATCTAGAAGAGTTATAGAGGGAGAGAAGTGGTCTTGAGTCTTATTCATGTAATTTATGCAATTGTTGCATAAATCTAATTGCATGCAAGATATTCTTGATCTATCTCTCCATTTGAACATCTACTTGAACTTATCAAGTATGGTGTTCTAACCACCCTTACATACTTCTTCTTCTTCCTCTTGCGTGTTCTTGGATGATCAAGGAAGGGTTTGGTGTTCGCTACAACTCAAACAAGGAGAAGAATCAAGAAAGGAGGAGAAGAAAAGGTACAAGTGTTTAAATTCATGTTCTTATGATATGCCTATACATATATGTGTTTCTGAATTTTTGGAGTTGTCATGTGATCAGAATTTAGATTTCAACACTTCCGCTGCATTATCATACATATGATGCAAGAATTCATGGCATCCCAACAAAGGGCAGCTGTGGTGCTTGGCGACTGGAGTGGCGAAGGGGTAGCATATGCATTGGTGACTAGTGAGAGCGAGAGAGAGAGAGGGAGAGAGAGAATAGAGAGAGAATCAACGACAGTGAGTGACGGTGAGAGACGAAGGGAGAGGTGAAGAGGAAGAAATAAACATAAAGCAAAACAATGTCGTTTTGCAATGAGAAAGAGTAGTGTAAAATGACGTCATTTTGTTTTAGAAGCAAAACGTCGTTTTAAACAGTAAACAATTAAAAAAATGACGACGTTGCTTTGTTCAGCCCAAGCTCAGCTTGAGACTCGACATTTAAGGAGACAACTGGCTCGAGGCTCAGTCAATTTCAGCTTTGTCTGTTGATCTGGCCCAACCGGTTTTGCCATTCCTAATTAAAGGGTTGATCTTTGGGTGTTCCAAAGGATAAAAGTAGGTGGGACAATGAAGATAGGAGATTCATTACATTAAATATAAGATCATACATTAAATGTGGTGATTTCAATAAAGTGTATATATGAGACGGTTCAAGACATGTAACATACACTTGAAATCATAGTTCATGACATCACTCAAGTGAAAACAAGCAAAGAATGTTTGTACATCAATATTAATTATTTCTTATGTAACATAATGAATGATCTTTTAGCATATATGCCAAGAGAGTGGAAATAGATTAAGAGTAATTTCGCCAAATCAATACATATCAATGATCTCTTTTTTCCTTACCCTATTTTATTATTAATTTATTATACCCATGCATTATATATATCTCCACTCTCTTGATATGGAGATTAGATTTTCTATTTCGATTATGGTGCTCTTATCATGTTCTATTAAATCTCATCTAATGTTCTATTAAATCTCATCCATACATTTACATAGACCCCACATAAATATATGAATGAAATTTAATGAAACATGGTTTGAATATAGTAACTGGAACAAAGGATTTAATGTGTATATGTATGTATGTGTGTGTGTGTATAATTCATTTATTGAGTTTTGAAAAAGGATAAAATCCACATACATATTATTTAACCTCCCGCTTGTATGTCATGTTGTCTACTTCAATGATAGTACATCTACGAGGAAAGACAAAATAATCGAAGTATTGAGTAATCTAAGGATGAAAATAGATAATTACGAAAATATAGAGGCGTTTTAAGAATGACAAATAGCTTAATTAATTTCAGGGTTTAATCCCACCTTCCAGGAGCTTTGCTCAACAAACTGGGGGCTGCAAATGTGCAGAAACTTTTCTGACGGAGACTTGGTTAGTCTGTGGGTGGATAGGCTCCAGTTGAACTTGCAAATAGGATGAAGCAAATTCTTGTTGTAAAGCATGAAATTGCAACCCATCAGGATATTTTTAGGCCTGATCTTAACTCACATACTATGATATAATTGTTTATCTCTTGGGGGGATTGAAAAGGCTTGAAAGACATAATGGAGTTGTTAAATAACAATCAACTGGGTGTGTTCTGATAAATTCATATGTTGTAGTTGGAACTACTCCAGGAAATAATTGAAGGGTGGAAGATACATTGGAATTCTCATCTAGACTGTTTCTACAGACAGGGAAGTAAACCGCAAATGCATACGATCCATTTAAGTAACGTACGCGGACCAGAGACCACTTTTTAAGTGTCTCCTAGGCATAATTTTCAGCTTTTCCTTTTCATCCTTCAGGGAGTTTCAAAACCGAAATTGTGCATAGCCGACTGTTGAATATACACAAAGGCTCTCCAAAGAATTCACATCTTAACACGTCCAAGAAATTGTCCAAAATAAAAGCTCTGATATCTTACATGTTTAATTTGTTCCATAAAACATCAACAAACTTGCCACTGAAACTGCACCCTCATGCACAAATGGTGAATGCTGCAAGTGATCTAGCTGATAACAGTTTCTTACAAAGAATAAGAATGGGCAAAAGCAAATTTCAGAAAAGAATGATGGTACATAAAATATAGGAAGCACATGCAGATACAAATCAAAGTAAGCAGGACTTGGTGTTGTGTAAACTAGTAACAGGAGGGAAATTTACATTACTTCCGATCACTTTGTTATGCTGTCATCACCTTAGACACCTGATGAAGATGTCCGGTTAATCCTTTGAGCACCCAGTTTTGGGGCCGCGGGTTTGGCTCCTCGTCCCCTGCCAGCTGATAATGGTTTGGCTTTTGTAGTTGGTGGGGGAGCAGCAATAGCAGCCCAGGGATCATCATCATCAAGGGCAGCGGTGCTTCTCACATTCAAAGGTTTTGATGCTGTTTTCGGAGCAGGGGCAGCTATTGAGCCCCATAGATCATCATCTTCATCTTTTGCTACCTTCAGTGTACTTTTTGGTCGAGAATTTGTAACTGAAACAAAGGGGGGTTTGGAAACCATTAGGCAAACTTTTTTGAATGACTCATCAGCGTTATTACTTAAAAGCTATCTGCTATATTGCAGGTAAATAGCATCCACTACTGCCTCGAACATGTATACATGTTCACTCAACTTGATGCAGCTTCTAACATGATCTAGCAACTTCATGTAAACTGCAACAGATTCCAGTAACTACGATAGAAATATTATGCAGCTAGCATTTAACATAAACTATGACATAAGAAACAATGATGACATACTGGAATACCAATTAAAAGAGCTCAAAACGGAGTGACATTCATTTACCACAAACATGAGAGCATACTAAAAATGGTCCTGACATTGGTGAGTCGCATTAAAGCTCCGTAGAATGTAGAAAAATTTTAGTGTTTGATAAAATTGAAATCACTTACAGCTCTAATTAGGCCTAAAGAATTTAAAGCAGTTCTGAGAGCAACCCAAAGATCCAGGTCTGCCTCAGATTGTTGTCATATATGAGATATGTTAATAATCATAGAAGACCACATCCACTAAAAATACAATTCATCAATGACACTAACAATGTAATTGAGATTCTTGGAAAGGATCTGAGTCATCAGTGGCTGAGGTCATATCTTCCAGCTATCACATAAAACAAACAAGCTAAAGCTTCCAACGACAGAAACCATTGGCAAGTGCAACCTATGGAGCACTAGCTACTGTAGCTCGAAGGTTTTGTCTAACAGTTGGAAACACAGTTAACTTGTTGAAGTTGATTAAGCAGCGGCATTAACCTAGGTCTTCCAAAGCAGAATGTCCATTGGGTGTGACCTCCACCATTCAAATAATCATATGCTATATCATAGTTTTTATGGTTAAAATCGAACACCCATTTTCCCTTTTATCCCCAAGTTTCAGCTGCTGATGTCAACTGTCAATCTTGAACACTTTGCAATTGAACCACTGGGCATCGCAATGAGCCAGGCCGTGGGCGACCAGGCATAAGGCAGCCCAAGCCTGACTCAAAGCCCAGTCAGGCTCAAGCTGTTTTTTAGTTAAATTTCCCAAAACAATGTTGTTTCGGGGTCCGGCCATGCTGGCTGAGCTTTGGGTCAACTCTCCAGGCCTGAGACCAGACCGAAGCCTGGTCAAACCAGGCCTGGCCCGGACTGGGCAGTGATTGCCAACTACTAGTCAATAGCCATTTATATGATGACCCTACCTTGTGGTTTTGACTGCAAAACTGGTTGGGAGACGGGCCGCTTTTGGGCAGCTTGTATGTTTGCAAGCGCTGGAGATGCCTTTGGTTCTTCAAGAGGTTCAATATCATCCCATCCATCTTTATCACTATCATGATCTTCAGGAATTCCATTCTCAATTTCTCCCCAGCCATCCGTCGACGTAGGGGAGACGGGCACAGGTTGATCAGCTAAATCAGTGCTGGAATTTACACGAGCTGGTGCTGTGCTTGAAGCATCCATCACTATGAGTGCCAAACATCAAAACAATTATTGCATGACTAAAGTATCAAGATGAGACAATGCAAATGATACAGCAGAAGCTTGAGATAAATGGAAATAACAATGACGTGTTTCTTCTTTATGACCTCCATTTATCATGGCTATGTAAATTGAAATTACAGTGAACACTGAAATGATTAGCAAGATTATCTGGCTTTTGATTGGTTTCAATATGGAGCTTGACCATGTCCATATGGGAAAATGCATATGTTTTACCTCCACTCTAAACTGGACATAAGCAACCAAACAGCTAGAAATGCTACACACCTGAGCTTGCATTTGAGGTCATTGTGGAAGTTTGAGAAGTGCCGGAATTTGCAGAAGCAATTGGAGCCTGTTCAGAGGGTTTACCTTTAAGGGTCAAAGAGCTCATCGCCCATCTGTGTTGTAAATAAGATTTAGGGGTCAACAAAAGATTCATGATTAAAGGAAGTGATATACATTTCTATAATTTTATAGTAACATACTGCATAAGGTGGAATCAAATATGAAAGTGTCGGCAAGGTACCCTATGCTCAAATAACAGAAATTTAAGGCATTGCTAATAAACCGATGAAGGGGAAGTTAAGAGATGCGTTATCAAATTTTTGGTCACTTAGGAGGCTGAACCCCAAGCCAGTCAAGGTAAGCGGAGTGTTATGTGCCAATTCAACAAAGGCTCATTGGTGAAGATGCAACGGCTTTTGAAAACAGAATTGCTAAAATTAGTTACAATACTTTTATCTTAAACTTCATATAATAAACGTAATTAATTTCAGGTTGCAAATATCAGCAATATTTGAAAAGAAAAATTAATGAGATAGAGCCAAGGGGGAGTAAACTTATAGCCATGTGTATGCACACTCAACAAATAAATTTATAGCCATGAGCATGCACACTCAACAAAAAGATACATGAACTACACTTAAAGATACTGACAAGAAACAGAAATAAATAAAAATGAAAAGCACAAAATACTGTAAAAAAATATGGGTACAGATACATATTGGTGCATAAATGTTAATTCCAAAACTTGCCTGCCTGGCACATCAATGTATATTTCTCCGCTGTATAGGGACTGACACAAATAAGTAGTATAATTTAACAGACTTACCCCAGTAAACTAGCATTTCCTGGGATTGACGAGATTCCTACATCAGCAGTGGTATCTCCAACGCTTGCCTATCAATAACCAAAAGAAAACGTTCCACGCAACATAATATGACAGATCAATATTATTCTTTCAAAATGAACTCTCATAAACATTATGATGGACGTGAAGAAAATCAAAAAAGGAGAAAATAGTAGGATGAAGGCATTTAATTTTAAATGAAAGAGCTAAAGAAGAGACCTTATGATAATATTGCTTCACTATTTGCAAGAACTGATCAACAGCTTGAAATGCTTTCGAACGAACATCACTATCCAAGAAAGATAGTTTTTATTCAGATAGATTTATGGGAATATACTGATGAGAATAGGATCTGAAAAATCATTACCCATCAGGATCAATTGTGAGAACAACAACATTGGGAAGAATTCGAGTTGCAATCTCATTTATGTCATAATAAGAACTAGTTGCACATAATGCCATAACTCCTGTTGCATAAACAGTTAATACTTGTCAGCACATCTCATAAACTTCATGAGTAGATAAAAGAATAAGAAAGAATAGTAAGGCAAATAAGGTGTAACATCGCATTTTATACAGGAAGAATAGAGAATTCTTATACCTGCTCCTCTAGCAGGAGGGAAAGTATCACGCAAAGCTCGAACAGTAAAAGCATTAATTAGGACCCTTTTCCTTGTCTGTTACACTACTCAACTCATCAGAATACATTGGCAAGTACAAAAAAGATTTATAATTGTCTACGCATGAATAGCCACAGGAATTATTTTAAGGTAGAGATTGACCTCTCAATAACAATATCACCATAATATATTAAATCAGAAGTAATATATATTTGTCAAGTGCATGGCATTTGCTTATACTAACCCCTTCATTTAGATAGCTCGCTATATTACCAAGTAATATGGTAGTATTTGTTCTAATTGCAGGCTCCTCATCAACCTGAAAATATCAAATGATAAGACAACAAACTAACAATAATAAAGAATCAAAAACTCTTCCTACTATTCAGCATATAGGAGAAAATTTTCCTCACTGCACAATTAGGAGCTGTTAATAGAAGGAAATAAAGGCATCCGAGTAATAGAAAAATAAAGAGAAAATGAGATTAATATGAAAACCAAAAGCGAGTATTGTAACTATTGTTATGCCTGTATCAATTGCATCTAGAAGAAAGAATGTCTTCAGTCCTACCTAAAAACACATGATCAGTACCTGTAACTTTGAAAGGTACTTCAGTAAGGAGCCTGAAATAGTACGTTGAGAAAGCTGTAATGAAAGGCAAAAAAGAAGTATCTTTCAGGAACAACTCAGAATAGACACCTGATGCTCAACCCATTATTATAAGCACAACCTACAGCAAATGACAACAACTAACTATTGAACGAGTACAACATATACACATGAAAGAAAATAATATTTCAAGAAGATAATTAACACACTTTCAGTTAAATTATTCCCACATAACCAGTACAACTTTATTTTGTAGGACATCATATACAGAAGCATGGATACCTTGAAAAGTAGTAGCTAGTACCTTAGGAGCCAAAATCAGCATGGATTTGAGAGTCAATTCACGTAGAAAAGCAGATGTGTCAGAGAACCCCGTAGAGACATGAGGATAGACCTAGTAACAATCAGTACAATTACAGAGTAAAAAATTGTGAGGACTTAACTCAAACATAAATAGAGACCTTAATCTAAAGAAAGATTAAACCCAACTAGGCATAGATTTTATACTTGCTCATCAACAACTTGAGCTGACAATGACTCTCCAAATTGATCAATGTGCTGCAGGAGACTAACTCGAATTGCGCGGTCATTGGAAGCAAAAAGTTTCACAATGGTTGGCAATAACTGCCAAAAAATGCAAGCAAGAAACTTATTATCAGAAGATTGATGATAGAAAAAACTATAGAGATTGTATTATTTATGTATGTAAGAGAGACAACTGGAGCAAGCTCCCCTCCTGGAAAAATATCTAGGCCTAAACAATCCTTCACAATTCAAAAACATGCCCCCCTCCTCTTCTAGTTCAGCTATATTCCTCCTTACATATTCTCTCTCCTTAACTACCCATAACAAACTCATAACTTGCCTACATGGCAGATTCCCCCTTCACCAGCTTGCTCCTACGAACATAAGTTTTAATGGGCTTAGGTTGCTTAGGTAATATGGGTTGATCACTAGAAGTGCTAACATTGCTAGCAATTGAAGTAAGATACCAGTAGTAAGATTACGTACAAGTTTGAGATGGGATGAAACTATACAGATTCGTTATGAATACTGAACAGTAAGAGCAAGAGTACTAGTGAAGAAGACAAAACCTTCACACTGAATTCTTCAGCAGAAAGCCATGAACCCATCTTTAACAAAGCTGTCAAAGCAGTGGCGGTAGCTGAACCAAATTCCAGGGCCGAAGCTAATAAAGGAAGTAACTGAAGAAACAAAAGAAGGCATTACAAATTGGTAAGAACACAGTGCAAAAGCTTTGAACCCAATAAAAATGAAGCTTTTAAACCTTTTTCAGCACAATTTGGCGAGGAAGCTGCTCTGCTAAATTTGGGAGCTTACGGAAGAAGGTATCTTTCTCAACACTGTCTTTCAAAGTAAGAATTTCCATGAAATGAATAGTGTCCACCAACTTATTCTGGAAGTACTCTGCCAAAATCATAGGTTGCAAAATTCAGTAAGTAGAAAACAGAGGAATTAGAAGAAAGATAATAAAAAAATCATGAGATATCTCTCAACTTCCAATTAGTGAAATCAATTATCAATCAGGCAATAGAAACTATCCCAGTTAAGATTAACCACTGGTTAGTAGCCCAATGATATTGGAACTATTCCCAATACTTCAGTTCAACGATTCAATTCCCCCACTCCCCTAGTCCACCTTAGTATTAGTAATAACTGCAAAGATCTTCAAAAATATAAACAGAAATAAAAAAAGGCATTGCATGGAAACGTGTAAGTTGTTAAGAAATTATTGCATCCATGAAGATGAATGAAGCCATAAATACCAATCAGAAAACCAAACATAAATGTGTGATACAACCAAAAGTTTGCTTAACCAATGACACAATGAGCACAGCAATCAAAAACTTAATAGTTGTCAAATTAGGACTACCAGAAATTTCTCTGAAAAAGGGATACTCAATAAAGTCAACATAAGACTCACCGCTATTTTCTATGAGCTTTGCTGTATTCATCCTACGAGAAGGCATAGAACTCAAAAGACGCTGGTAATCTTGAAGCAAAGACTGTAACAAGTGGGGACAAATTAAGCAAATGCAGACTAAGACAAACAATGAGATGGAAATCAAAGCCGCCAGAGGACATGCTAAATTGTTAAAAAAGAGCAAAATGAACATAGTATCTCCATCTTAAAAATTATTCCAAAGCCCCCTGCGTCAGTCACATGCAAATATGAATTAAAATAATCCTGAGAGAGAAGGCAAACCTTTGGGATGGAAGCAGTATTGCGCAAGTCTTCGGTTTTGCCCAACTTCATATAGGAAAAAAGTTCATAAATAAGACACCCTATCAATTGGCAGGGGAAAAATCAGATTGGCATAGATCCCTATCTAAGAAGAAAAACAAAATGTAACGTAGCATAAAAGAACTACAAAAATCACCACCCAACCTTCTCACAAGTGACAGTGCCAAACAACTCTGTGAGAAAGGATTCCGATGCAACATACATAGTAATGATAGTCATTGTGAACTATGTAAGCTTGTCAAACACAAACATATATCTTTTCCAGTTAGCAATTAAAGAAGTTCCATCCCTTTTTATCCCATTCACAGTAATATTTAGGGTTCTACTGCTCCTAATGTTTACAAGGTAGAATAGGTTGTTTCTTTCATGATGATTATACTCGTCACTTGAATATTTTTACTCAAACACAAATCAGATGTTAGTAGTGTCCTCCCAAATTTTTAAATTGAGGTCAATATCCAAAGGTTTTCTTATGATAGTAGGAGTACTTCAATCAAGTCCTAACTCCAAACTTAAAAAAGACAAAAGGATTGTACATGAATCATCTTATGTTAAAAAGAAAATTGACCCCCTTAAATCAACCTAAGTCTTTTTCTTTTTTAAAAGAAAAATGTACATAAATCCTTTAAGGAGGAAGCAGTAATCACAGTTATTAATCATATAAATTGCTTGCCTTCAAAGGTATTGGGATTTAAGAGTCCAATGGAAATCCCTCAACATTTTATCCTGATCTACAAACTACAAATAACCTTATTCTTAGGGTATTTGGGTGTGTGTCATTTGACCATATTCATAGCCAAAATTGCAAAAAGTTGGATCCAAAGGCATTGAAATGTGTCTTTGTAGGGTAATCTTAACTCAAAAAGAGTATAAGTGTTACCATCCTCTTTCAAAAAGTTACTACCTCGACAGATGTTACTTTCAATGAATATCACTACTTCTTATCTTTAAGGGGAGACTTCAACAATATAAGATAAGGATGGAAGATCTGAAGGATTTTTTTTTTTTTTGGCTTGACCTGCTATCTTTCTCTAAGCTTGTCCTAGAACCTATACCTCAAAATCAACAAGAAAAGACAAATTTTGCCTTTGGGACCATGAGATTTAGGAATGTTTATTCAAGGAAGAAGACAGTTATTCCTGAATCTATGCAATCCCAAGTCTCCAACCTAAGTATTGAGAATAACGTAATAATTTTTTAACCTTCTTTGCAAATTGGAAAAGAATCTCAGTTCAGCAATAATGATCAAGATCTTCCTACTACTATTTGAAAAAGGATTAGGGAATGTACCAAACGGCCACTCTATCTCCTTGCTCATTTCCTTTCAAAATATTTTCAACATCTCATAAAGCCTTCCTTGTTATCCTAAACACCATTGTCATCCCTAAAACCCTATTCGAGTCTTTAACCAATGAGAAATGTAGACAAACTATGAATGTGAAAAAGGAGTCATTGGAAAAAAAAGAAAAACTTGGAAGGTGGTGAAATTGCCAGCTGGGAAGAAACGTGTGGGCGTAAATGGGTTTACACCGTGAAGGATGAGGCAGACCGGTCAATTGCAAGATATAAGACAAAATTGATGGCCAAAGGCTATATCCAAAATTGTGGATTTTACTATCTAGAGACTTTTTCTCCAGTTGAAAAGATAAATACTGTTTGATTGCTCTTATCTTTCGCGGCTAACTATAGTTGGGAGTTTCAACAATTTGATTCAAGAATGCATTTTTGCATGGAGAATTCAAGAAAGAAGAATGCATTTTTGCATGAAGAACTCGAGAAAGAAGTCTACATGGAAGTGCCACCAAGTTATAGGAATAATTTGGCTACTCAAAATGTTTGTAAGTTGAAGAAGGCTTTGTATGAACCGAAACAATTGCCACGAGCATGGTTTAGGAGATTTGCAAGCGTAATGATGACTATGGGGTACAGACAAAGCTAAAGGGATCATACACAATTAATCAAAAACTCATCTTTAGGAGGGGTTACAACACTTTTTTGTGTATGTTGATGACATTAATAGTGACAAAAGAAGACCACAAGGAAAGACAATCTCTAAATCGATGTTTTACTAAGGAGTTCGAGATCAAGGAGTTAGGAAGGCTGAAATATTTCCTCGGTATTGAAATAGCTTATTATAGGCAGGGTATTTTTATCTAACAAAAGTATGTTTCTAATCTCCAAAGAAAAACAAGCAAGACAACTTGCAAACCAACAAGTACTCCAATAGCCCAAACATTAAATTCAGAAAGGCAAGGGAAGATGTTACAATAGACAGGGAAATGTATTAACGCCTTGTAAGGAGGCACATTTATTTGTCTCATACACGACCGAATATAGCATACCCAGTGAGTGTGATAGGTCAATTTATGCATAGCCCAAAAAAAGATCATTTGCAAACAGCTCACCGAGTATTGCAGTGTCTTAAAGGGATGTGAATAAGAGCTATTTTGTTTAAGAGGAAAGGAGGTCTATTACTTGAGGCATATATGGATGTTGATTATGCAAGACTGATTGATAATAGATTAACTTCTAGATAATGCACCTTCCTTAGTGAGAACCTTGTGATGTGGAGAAGTAAGAAGTAGAATATAGTAGCACGATCTAGTGTAAGAGCAATGTCTCAATGTCTGTGTGAACTAATTTGGTTAAAATTACCCTAAAAGACATGAAGATTAAGTGGGATAACCCAATGAAACTCTATTATGATAATAAATATGTGATCAATATAGTTGATAACCCAGTACAACATAATTGAATGAAATACATCAAGGTTGACAGACATCTCTTGAAAGGAAAACTAGAAAGTGGTTTGATTTGAACACTTTATGTGGCTACAAGAACCGACTAGTTGGTATACTTACCAGGGGTTAAGCAGTTCAAGTTTTGAGAATATTGTATCAAAGGGAATAGAGAATACCCATTCACCAACTTGAGGGGGAGTTTGGGAAGACATCATTTATGGCAAGTTAGCTATTTTAAGATTCTTCTATCTTTTTAAGACTTCCTATTTAGTTAAGATATCCCATAGTCATGGGAGATTTCCTATTTAGTTAGGATATCTCGTAATCATGGGATTTGATTTTCTTTTTTGTTTCCCTTTTTTGTTGTTAAGGTAAAGTGACCTTCTTGTACACTTGTAAATAATGCAATGGCAAAAAATATTGTATCAAAGTTTGACAATGATGGAGAATGAAAATTGACTTAAGGTTACTTTTGTAGTAGACAACTTTCAATATTAAAAATTTACGAGAATAGCATTTCTTTTTATTTTGTTTAATTATTGGTTTTCCTTGTTAGGCGTTGAAATAGAATAGGTTTATTTTGAGATTTCTATAAAAGTAGAAAAATAAAGTTTCATTCCTTGCCTCATAAGGCCCAACTGGGCAAATCTTTATATTTGTGTCTACTTTTAGTTTATGAGAAAAGGAGAGAATAAGAGTGACTTTTGCAAAATTCAGAAACTTACGTATAGGTAGCATGGTGTTGTATTTATAAGTGATTCTTGGAACTAGAAGTGATTCCTAAAATCTTAAAAGTGATTTATATGACCTATTGGCAAGAACCTAATGCCTTTGTTTGTTCGATCCCTGAAAGTTATTCATTCATACTAGGTGTTGTTATTGTTGTTGTTGTACTGGTCACTATGAAGATTTTGGGACATTGGTCAATTTAGCTTATAGTAATTTTATTATTGAAGAAATAAAAACAAGAGTATGGTCTAGCACTCACTCCTAGTACAGTGATCGATTTCTAGGTTTCGTCGTAAGCCTAATTGGTTACTTCCAATTACGTAAATCAATAGTTCAAACCGCACTCAAAGGTAGGACATTTCCCATTTTTATAGGAACTTCTGTTGGTATCCTTGGATCCCAAGTTCCTGGATCAATCAAAAGTACATGAGATTTTCACCTCATACGGCTCCTCGTTCAATTCTTTCGAAGTCATTGGATCCTTTTCCTCATTCGAGAAGCTCCTCCCTTCCTCCACTCCGTCCCGAAGAGTACTAATTGGATTCCTTGCTTCACTATCCAATCTAATTCAAGACCCAGTCAGTAAACACTACATTAAGATCCGATAGTATGGTAGAAAGAAATGTACAAGTACTAGGAGTGAGTGCTAGACCATACTCTTGTTTTCATTTCTTCAATAATAAAATTATTGTAAGCTAAATTGACCAACGTCCCAAAATCTTTATAGTGACCAGTACAACAACAACAATAACAACACCTAGTATGAATCTCGCTGATTTAATAAAATATTTGAACACATATGAACATCTATATTTATCTAAAATTCCTTCTAATAGAAATTGCTACCTAGCATAATTGAGGATGAATTCAACAATGCAAAACCACTTTTCTGCTTATATGATCATCAAATCCAGAAGATCTATGAAAACCTATTGAAAGCTAGACTACTTTCAAGTAATAAACATATAAAGCATATTGGGTGAACACAAACAATCCAAACTATTCAACCCAAACCAAACTATTAAAAAAATGGTCTCAAAAATAAAAAATATATGCTTTTTTAATAAAAAATTGAATATTTGGTTTGATTTTAATTTTAGTTTAACCTAAACCAAACTGAACCAATACCATTACCTCCACTTTATTTTGGCTTTTAATATTTTAATTCATTATATTTGAACTTTTTATATAAGTTTTTTTTTTAAGTAATCCAAATGTTAAGAATATTATTGCTCATAACAATAGTACCTTTCAATCAATTTATATTTTATCCTTTTATTTTTTTGTTAAGTTTTCTTTCTCTTTAAAAAAAATAGAGAAATCTATACATATGATTCTTACTCAACTTCTTTTAGCATTGATACTTAACCAATCCTTCAAAACATTGAGGTTTAAGTTACATGTTTTATAATATTATAATCATACGTTTTTTAGTCCTATCATATAGTTTTATTAAATAAAATCGATCAGACGATTGCCTCTGGTGTAATACAAAGTATTTATCATTCTTGTATCTTAAATTTTTGTTTTTATTTATTTTTCTTCCAAAATTATTATTTCTTTTACTTAAATAGTACTGCTAGTGTAAAATTTCATGATTATGAAGTAATGATGTCAATAATATTGTCATGTTAAATATGCAACGATTTGCATTCTATTTAAATTATTTAATAGTTGAATTTTTTTTACAAAATATTTTCAAGAGACCATACAAATATGGTTAAAACCGTCACCTTTTTATATGTACATTTCCCATCTATTAAAATATTATTTTATTATCAAATTAAAGAGATGTTATACTTTTTACTTATGTTATACTTTTTATTTATTTCTAGTAAATGTTAAATTTTAAAATTACCAAACCAATCCAAGTCATTCAAATCAAACCAATTTTATATTGAATGACTTAGTTTGGTTTAATTTTTTAGAAGGTTTGACCTGATTTAAATACAAGAAATCTTTATATAAATGTGTATAATTTTAATAGAAACAACCCTAAACCACCTATTATTCACCCCTTAGCACAACAATTTTAGTGTGCATAACCATTCAAATTTTAATAAAGAATGTTTGTGCCACATGATCACTAAGCTCACTCAACAATGGCTACCAAGTGTCCAAGAGAAAAGCTTTCTAGTTGATAAAAATTTAACAAGTAAAAATCCAAAAGGAGCATTTATAAACTTACCCAAACCCCAAGAATCAATTGCCCATGGCGGAGATTTTCTAATTGTAGCCCAATCAGACTTAGCTAACTCCATTGGTTTGTATTGTGCTCCAACAAGCCATTCATATTGCTAACAAAGAAATAAATAAACATATTTCATGAGTTTGAAATAAAGCCACAAAATGTCCGTCATTTGGGAGTTGTGAGGAATTTAACAAAAAAGTTACTTCCAAGAATACACATTACCAGCATTGGTCCATTTGTTGTTGCATTATTTCCATCAAACTCTGATAGAACATCAAAAGCATGTAGCTTCCAATCCAAAGTTGGGGTAACAACTATACTAGCCAAACAAACATTACCATGAACCTACATTCACCAAAGCTAGTCAAAGTAGTGTTGAACAAGAAGAAGAAGTGTGGATTTATACAAAGAAATGAAAAGAATTGAGACATCATTTAGTTCAAAAACTATGAAGTTCAGCCTTACAAGTTTACAATCATTATTCAAAAAGCTCACAGCTTTTGCTATCTGGTGTAGCCCCCAAGCATAATACTCATCCCTGCCAAAAAGAAAATCAAGATAAATGCCTTAATGAGTCTTATGGACTCATTATTTATATGAGAATGAAAGAACCCCATGTAGCTCATTCCAAGCATTTTAACAGCACTTGATGAATTGAACCAAGTGTTTAAGAACTTCTAGTGTTAGGTCCTACGAATATCACATGCAAAGACCAAAATGGTATTGCACATCACACACAGAAGAACGAAGGCAAGTATTACAAAAGGAAATTCCTCAAGTCCCTCCAAGCAAAAGATGACAAAGGAAGCATCAAGAGGCCTCAAGTTTAATGAGTATGCCTAAATGCGCATTGGAAATACAAATGCTTGTTTGCGCAGCAATACCCAGTAAAAGCTTGGTTATAAAAAAATGTGCCTAATATGATGTGTAAACAACAGACGATAAAGCACATGAGAAGCAAAAGACAAACTCTAGTAGACTAGAGAATTTATACCTTTGAGTACCTTCTAAACCCAGTTCCTTTATTTTCTCAGACAAAGGGATAACAGGTTCAGTGACCATATAAATAGTGATCCTTGAGGTAGAACCATCAGAACTTTCAACTTCGGTACTGTGTAGGAATGATAAGATATTCGGATGCCTAACCTGAAAAGAAGCATAAACAATCTATAATGCTGATGGAAATAACATTAATAGGTGGAAAGCTTGCAAAAACCTTTTGCAGACACATATGGATATCCTATACATATAGGATATCATACATGGCATTGTGCAATAGTTAAGTCAAATAACCATGGGCTATAACAAGGATAATAATTGCTTGAAGAATAGAAACATAAGTTAATGGCAACAAGATATTGGCCTTCTACCTCAACCCTCAAGAATGCAACCTCTTATAGTATTAACGAATACTTACTCTGAACCATTAATGGTAATTTAACACTTTAAGCTAATCCAAATGTGAATAAAAGACTGGAGGTTTTTGAACCCAGACCGCATAGAGTACTTAAAATGAAATCTGGTTGCCAGCCAAATGGAGGTCCAAATAGGGCCTTAAGCAATTTGTTAAACATTTTGCACAACTAACTCTAATCATAAAGGGTATAATTAGTTCAATCCTGACTAAATATAACAGAATTCTTGGATTTATCATCGTACGTGAAATTTCTGAATTCAAGGTTAGAAAACAAAGTGAAATACAATACAAAATGAAGTTGCCTTTAGTAACGATAATATATATCAAAGTCCGTTGTAGCTTACAGTACGCAGACGCTTGACCCCGTTTCGACCAGCAGCTAAATGTGCGTCTTGAGCGCTATTTGCAGAAAGAGCAAATATAGACACTGGCGAACCATCATCCTGAAATAATAGAGATCAATTAAAAAATGAAACAAATAAGTTGAAGCAGAAGCTATGGAAAGGTAACCATGAACTGCCATGAAGGAAAGAATTAAAAAAACCCTCCATCTTATATAAGAAAAGTTAAATAACGGAATGGAATATTTTAAAAGTTATACACAATCATCAAATCATAGCATACAACAAGAAGTACCAAATAATTCTGTGGTGAAGTCAGGAACCTAGATGATGAATTAACGAATAAATAAGGAAGTTTGCTTAATGGCACGGGCCACGAATTGATAACACAGCAGTAGCCAAGGAGATAACCCAAACTTACTACTGATACTAGAACGTAAGATCCGGAGTGAAGTGGGAAGGAGGTCAATGAGATCTTGATCTCATAATCCATTTCATAGAGAATACAAGAAAAATGAGAGGCTTCATTTAATCCAATTACGATGATAGAGACAGGAATGCGAACCTTGGAGCTGCCGCGATGGTGAGTCCAAGAGCCCCAAGCGGAGGACGGAAAAGGATCGCCGATGTTGTACGGGAGATCCTTTATTCCCGTACCTGATCCGCCCACCACTCCCTTCAAAAACTTGAACATCTCGACTTTGATTTCTCGCTGTCTCAGTCTCTAATTTAGTGTCTTTTACAGTTTATGCCCAGACATCGTTAAAGAGATCTAAATTAACCATTTGCTGTATCTATGTTTAGTCTTTCTATTGTAATAACACGCACAGACAATTAACAAGGAATAACCCTGCAACATTTACATGATCGTTAAAGCAAAAACGAAACAGCGATTAATATTAAGGAAACAATACAAGTATTAGTCCTTTCTGGACTTGGATGGGGATATTATATTTAGCCTGCATTTGGGTCCATAACCTGTAATTTATTATGTTGGGCCTGGAATCTGCCACAGTAACAACCCTGTGTCCTTACCAATGTTACGAATACCGTACCGAATTGAGTTCTGAAACAGTACTGTACCGGTACCGGTCAATACCGGGTACCATTTCGGGCAATTTTTTATATTTATGAAATAGTCCCTGAAATTTTTAAAATTTGCAAAATAG
>JANQAP020000510.1:62064-74409 GCA_026874005.2 Erythroxylum coriaceum
ACCACCGACAGCCTCCAACATTCATCAACACAATTACACAAATCCAAATCCAATCCAATCCACAACACAAAATTTACCAGCAACACAAAATCAACACAATTTACCAGCAATTTTTGGAAACACCAACAAGGCAACAATAGAGAAAAATCAACAGACCCAAAAATATGTTTAAACCATCGGGTCTCATTCTTCGAGTTATGGCTTCGGGTTTTCAGGTTCGGTGTTGCGACGGTGCGGCGACGACCTAACTCGGTGGTGCGGCGGTGCGGCGACAACGTTTGGTGTTGCGGTGGATCTTCGGGGACGCAAACCCAGATGTGACAACGATGAGGCGAGGAGGACAGTGATGACAGCAACCAGAGATGAGGGCAATAAGGTGACCTCGACGACGATGAGCGACCCAGATGGCGGCGAGAGAGAGGCGAGACCGAGAGAGTGAGAGAGAGAGGGTGAGAGTTGAGAGTTGAGAGAGGAGAAGCAGATGCGGCTGGGTCGGGGGGGTGTATCGATGTAGTATTAGGTTTAAACTTTTGAAATTGCAAATTGGTCCTTGCATAATTTAAATTCACCAAAATTAACCGGTATGTTGGGTACCGGCCTGTACCTAACGGAAAACCCCGGTATCGACTGGTATTTTTGGCCGATACTGAGGTTGATTTTACCGTACCATTTTTTGGCCGGTACGGTACCTTCCGGTTAGTACCGACCGGTACGATACGGTATTAAAAATGTTGATCCTTACGGTTGTTAGAATCCTTTGATCTTCCTTACGATTTCAATCATTTTCAAAATTATATTTATTACTTTTACCTAATTCAAGATTACCTTTAAATATAACAATTTATATCAAGTAAACTTTCTGTTAAAAACATTTTAGAGCATATTATTTATTTCTTATACTTTTATTTATGTCAAATATTTAATTATTTTATTCTTAATTTAAATAAAAAGCTTATTGAACAAATAATTGTAACTAAAATAATATATTAAAATTGAAAAAAATTGAAAGTGATAAAATAAATATTGATATGAATAAACCATCGAAAAAGCAATAATATTAATCAAGCAATAAAACAATTGAAGTATAAAGTGATGAGTTATTAACCACACGTAATAATAATGAAATAAAGAAACAAATACTGAAATTTTAAAGCATAAGACATAAATGTTTACAGCGATAAAGCACAAAGATATTAAACTTTAGTAAAAATAATTTACTTTTTATTTTACAAAAATTTTGTAAAGATTAAGTAAAATTTGTAGGTTTTGTAGAGATTACAAAAGTTTTATAGAAGAAAGAGTAAGGAAGAAAAAACCAAACATCTTAAAAAGCTAGAGATGCAGAGAAAAGTAAAAATTCGAAAAGAGTTTTATTTTCTCAAAGATTGTATGCCTAGCTTCTCTTGTCACAATAGGTGTGTTTTATAGGCCAATTTCTGGTCTAAAATTGTAATTTTAGTATAAATTATTTAAGGTATTAGAACAAATAGTGATAATGGAGACTTTTCATATAATTGAAGGCTTTTAAGAATTTGGTGCAAGTTTTATCATTTGTTTGTTGGTTTTTTTTTTTTCTTACTTGTTCTATAAAAAATCTGAACTGTTGCAAGTTTTGTCTTTTCTTATCTGTTTGTCAAAAATTTAGATTGTTAATTCCTTATAGACTCTAGTTCTTAGGTTTTTTTATATACCAAGAGTTAGTTTATCTTTTTATTGATCAATCAAAAACCCTGTGAAGATTTCATCAATCTTTTTACTATAACTCTTGTTTTAAGTTCTCTAAAAATTTGTGATTTTATCTAGCCTACTAATGGCGATCAAATCTTATAATTTTATCACTCCCAATCCTTTCTTTTATGCGAGTGTGGCAATTCATATCATTATTTATGCTTTTGTATTCATGTTATTGAATTAAACTTGTTTTAATAAAGTGATCATTAGTTATATTCGTATTAATATCGAATCTCAGTAATCTTATTAATGAGAATCATATTAGAATTTAGAATCAAAGTCAAGGTTCTATATTCATGTTTATTCCTGAATTTGTTTGTTCTCATTTCAATTTTCTTATGTCTTCTTATCATACATCTTATTGCTAAATAGAATGTCATAATCTCTTATTTCTTAATTTTCACAAGTTAATCAAAGAAAGAAAGAAAAGAGGAAAAATTCGCAAAGTTTTATAAAGAAAAGTTCCTAAAGAGTCCCATCTAAAGTATACATAAGGGTTTATAATGTAATATCCTTCACAAGTAAGGATTTTTATTTATGCCCTAACAAGGAAAAGATACTCCATACTTGAAATTTATTTTGTTATCTAATTGATCTTACATTTTTATGCCATTTAATATTTATTTTCAATTTTTTTTCTTCTTCTCTAATTAGTTTAATTTGGTTTTGGATAGCTTAATTTTATAGTTTCGGGTTTTTTTCTTAGTCATTATCTATGTTTTATTTGTTTGTTTCTATCCAATTTTCTTCTTTAGGAGATATTTGATAAAGAGGAAGGTTATAATAGGCCTTATTGATAGAATAATGAGTTTACAAAGAACCTTTAGTCAAGATTTTAGTTTGTGAGTAGAGTGAAGTTTGAGAGAAACATGTTAGGGAGTGCTTTTTATTAGTAATGTTTTTTTTATAGGTTCATTATGACTCAAAACTAAAATAAAAACTTGTCCAAAGATAAGGAAGTGAGTGAGGTGGAAAGAGTAAGAATGGGTTAGGAGTTTACCATTAACGTGATATAAGGTTAATATAAGCAGCTTACTAGACAATTTTATGAAGTTAGGGATAGGTTGAAGAAATATGAAGTTATTATAGCTAGTCTATAATATAACTCACCTATACCTATTTAGATGGATGACTTTGAGGTTTATGAAGAGGTTGATAGTTCTACCAACTACTTAGGGGAGTTAAAACTAATGGGTTATAGAGGAGAAACAGGTAGAAGAGGAGGTAGAACAAAAAGACAAGGAGGGAGCAAATTTGGTTTAAGCTATGAAAAAAGGATGAATAATAATATGGATAATATAAAGATGATGGAACCACTTTTTATAGGAAGGACAAAGCTTAAAACCTATTTGGAATGGAAAAACATCTAGAATTAGTGTTTGATCATTATAACTTTTTAGAAGCGGAAAAGATTAAACTAGAATTCCATAGAGTTTAATGATTATATCATGAATTGGTGGGATCAACAAATCCTCATTGAGAGAAGGAACCGAGAGCCATTTATCATAATATAAGGAAGATGAAAATGGTGATGACACAGTGTTTTATGCCAAGTCTCTATTATAAGGATCCTTATCAAAGGCTATAAATGTTAACTCAAGGTTCCAAGAGTATGGAGAAGTACCACAAGGAAATGGAGGTTGTCATGGTTAAGGTGAATATGGCGAAAAACTGATAAGCAAGGACACATTTTGTTGATTATTTTTCATACTAAATTGATGGGTTTTAAGTATATTAGAGATTTATATATTGATGATCCTAACTTTGGTAATGTTTTTAAAGCATATGAGAATTTTACATTTAGAAATTTTTATAGGGATTATGAGTATTTATTTAGGGAGAATGGATTACATGTGTCTAATAGGTCTTTAAGGGAGTTACTTGTGAGAAAATCACTTATGTAAGGCTTAATGGGACATTATGTGTAATAGTCGGTTTCCAAAACTACTGAGGGTTAGAGTGTTAAAATAGTAAGTCACATGAGTTACATCATTATAGAATTAATTTGGTCAATTTAGGAGATAATTTTTTGAATTCATTCACATGCATGATATTATCATACACACATGAATTTTGTTTTTAAAAAAATGCAAAGATTTTATGTATAGCACCCCACTCCCGCTTGACGCGTACACGTACATCCCTTAAATGTCCGTGCATGTGTCGACGGAAATAGCGCGCTAACTATATCACTTTCACATATCGTATGGCATCATAAATTAAAAACATAAATATCACAACATCTAAAACCCAAAAATTCCTCATTTCATTTCATAAATCATGATTTACAATGTAGCATTACTACAACATCCATGTTTATACAATATCGACAACCTATCAGAGTCTACAGCTTTATCTATAGAACATGCTAAATACATGAGGAAATTAACAAAAATTTAAATAAATCCTTCAATCCTAGTTGACCAACCTTTGAGCTATGTCTTCTACTAAAAAGTTGTACTAGATCCCTTCTAAGCTGTCTTAGAAGTCAATTCGTCACTTTTGAACTTGAAAAGTCACCGTTGCAATTTTGGTGAGTTTTACGAACTCAGCTGAGTAACCATCTTCGATGGTTCACTCATATCACACATATCACAACAATTCATACATTCGCATAATTCACATAATTCACATTTATCAACATGTAGCATCACAACATACTTTGATTATAAACTTTCACATTTTTTGATCAATTCGATTCCACATTTCAATTGCAATCATTCAAATCATATAATTCATATGTATATGC
Organism: Erythroxylum coriaceum; assembly: GCA_026874005.2. Lineage (NCBI taxonomy): Eukaryota > Viridiplantae > Streptophyta > Magnoliopsida > Malpighiales > Erythroxylaceae > Erythroxylum > Erythroxylum coriaceum. The sequence continues at coordinate 66,545 of JANQAP020000510.1, forward strand.
AATGTTCATGAGACTCATGTTTATTTATTTCGTTGTTATGATCGAGTGTCTTTTTCACTGTCCCGTATTCGTTGTAAATACCGAGCTCATTTATATTGTCCCTTATCCGTTGGAGATACATGGCTCATTTTACATAGTGAGCTATAGGCTCTTACCACAGTCTGAGCTTTAAGCTCTATTTCACTGGTAACTCTGGTCACAATTGCCTTTATCTTTCATGCATTCATGTAATGAAATGCACTATGCATATTTAATCATTATACTCATTCAGTCACATTCACATTCTTTCTTATTCACATTTGTCATCGAACTTTTAGTCCGACATTCAACATTTAAATTAAGAAACAAGTAGTCAATCACATTCACATTCAAGTAGCACTTTTAATGTTTTATTCATGCATCAAACACCTCATACATTAAATGTCCGGAAATTAGTAAATACACATCACATAACAATTCAATACATAATTTAATAAACAAACAATCATAGTGAGACCATCTTAGGTTACTCACAGTTTGCTCCAGATAGCTTAGTACCTCGAGGTTTCGACAACGTCTGGATGAGGTCGCTCTAATTGCTCCTCTATATCATGCAACATATACTTTTACACACATTACAACTTTGCACAATTATATAAGTACTCATTTATGCATATATGTATATATGGATTATGTATAATGCATACTTAATGACAATCCTGGGCACATTTCCTTAATATGCATCTAATAATCAATTAACATCGTCTTTCAATCATTCTTTAATACCTAATGCAGTTTCCTTACTTTACTCGCTTCATTCATCATCCACTAGGCTTATTCAAGATCTCATTCAAGCCTAATTACATCATAGGAAAGCATGGATAAGTCAATAAGTTTTATGTACATGATTTGGGACAATAGTTATAGCTTTCACTGTGGATATCGAATTAAGGTCATTCAAGTATAGTTTCAAAAAGGACTTCGAGTTCTATAACTTCCGTGAAGACCTAGAAGAGAGATTTCGCCGTCTAAAGGGTCAAAATTGCACATTTATGTAGGTGTCCCGAGAATGTCCTCCCAACAGACATTTATGTCTCTCCAAACGGACATGAACAGAGCTGGAACACTGAAATTCTAGAGAATGTCTACCCAATGGACCTTTACTAGCCAATTGCCAGATTTCCCACTCCTACCAGTTATATCTAACACATCTATGCATATCTTATCATTCCTACTTCAATTTCTCTTCATTCTCACCTCCATTCCAATTCAAAACATCCACAAAACACATCATACAAAATTGTTGATCATGATCACATAAACATAACATCAACCATGTCTATACATTCTTCAATATTTCATCACACATTCAACTCCATTATCACCTTCCCTTTATCTATAAACTGTTATCCTAATTCTTCTCACTTCGAGACACTATACTATCCTTTCTTTATCTTTTAATTCACTCTACTTCACCTCTATTTCAATTACTAACATTCACATTATTACACACCAAAACAGAACATGTTAATATCCACATTCATCATCAATTTCTACACATGTCCAACTTCATTTATACCTTCATTTCACTTTTAACTTATCATTCTAATTTACCTAATTTCAAGACATTACATTAGCCCTTTCTTTAACCTCAAAATCATTCTAGTTCATCTATATAATAACTACCTAAAAATTAATGTAATTAGGCATTAAAATAGAACATGAAAACTCCATTTATCTGTCAAATTTTCTGCACTTCTTCTACTTCATTTCCACCTTCATTTCATTCCTATTTATCTCCTTAATTCATCTTATTTCAAGACACCATAGTACTCCTTTTTATCAGCTCTAAACTCACTTTAGTTCATCTCTAAAATAATCAAAGAAATTCATGTAATAAACTAAGAAAATAGAACATAAATATCCAATTTATAAGTAAAAAATTCTGCACTTTTTGTTACACCATTTTAATGATCTTTCAAGTTCAAACTCATCTCTACAACAACTTATGAAAGGTTAATCATCTTACATGTAAAAACAAGACATTTATATGCTCATTTCATCACTCACGATTCACACATATAATTTCATGATCAATTCATAAATCTCAAATTACTCATCAAATTAATTTCATTTAACACTACCCATGATGATCAAAGCATAACTTCCTTAATAAGACTCCAAGTTCTTCAAGTTCTCACTTAGCCTAAGCTTTCTTCTCTTACACGTGCTTCATCATCCGAGGTGGTAAGGTTGGGTTTTTTTGTGAGAAATGAAGGAGAGAGCAAGATGGAAGTAGCAATTGATAGATGAAAGTAAGGTATAAAGTTGATGGAAGTTTGGTGAATAAAAAAAAATTGTGAAGAAGGGGAATGAAGAAGAGAGTCACGAAGGAGATGAAGAAGATAACAAGTGGAAGACAACTATTTCTTGTCTTTCGCTTATAATTTTCGTATAAGTTATGTGGGGAGTTGTAGTGACACATGTCACTGCCACTTGTCACTCTACCATGGTCCCATTTGGACCTTTTTATAACTAGTCTATTTAACTCCAAATTTTAATCTAATTGTCTCCCAAATTTTAATGACACGTGTCAATAATTCCTAAAGTGATTTATTAAAATTTCTATTGCCATTTGACTCTTATTTCTACTACCATAAATCAATTATCCTGCCATTTGACATTTTTCCTAGTCCAAAAATATCCCAAAATTTAACAATTTTCCTAAATTTCACCAAAATTTCTAGATCCATTCTTATACACACCAATGAAGTTTTCAATACATATAAAACACAATTCATATCAAAAAGCACATTTATAATTCAATTATATCCGGAAAATGTCAATGAATGTTTGTAGAATCATTTTACTGTGTGTAATTATCAATTTAACGTGTATGTGTACTAAATGATGCATGAGCATGAAATGCAACTTTTTTTAACTACTCAATAATCTTTAATATACTATATTCTAGGGTTAGATATTGAGATGTTACAACTTTCCCCTCCTTTAGAAATTTTGTCATCGAAATTCTTACCTAATTGTTAGAACATGTAGGGATATTGTTTTCTCATATGCTCCTCCATTTCTAAGTTGCTTCCTCACTCGAGCGATTCTTCCAAAGGACTTTCACCAATGGAATCACTCGGTTTCTTAACTATTTCGTCTGATATCCCACTATATTGATCAACTCCTTAACATAACTTAAATTACTAGCAACTTCAATCTCTTAAGCTGATAATACATGCATCGGATCCGACCGATACCTCCTGAGCACACCCACATGGAAAACATTGTGTATCTGTGACATCTCACTTGGTAAGGCTAATATGTACGCCAATGGTCCTGTCCTTTCAAGGATCTCATAAGGACCAATATACCTAAGGCTCAACTTACCTTTCTTGCCAAATCTCAACACCCCTCACCAAGACGAGACTCTTAGAAATACTTTGTCTCTCACACTGTATTCCATATCCCTTCGGTGTTGATCCACATAGCTCTTCTGTCTATCTTGAGCTGCTTTAATTCGACTTCGGATCAGTTTTACCTTATCCACAGTATCTTGTATCGACTCTGGACCTTCTACCATTCTCAAACCCTCTTCATCCCAACATAAAGGCGATTGACATTTTTTGCAATACAATGCCTCATAAGGTGCCATTTCGATGCTACTATAATAGTGGTTATTATAGGTAAATTCAATCAAGGCTATAAACTAGTCCCATGATCCTTGGAACTCCAATACACATGCTCTAAGCATATCCTCAATAATCTTGATTGTCCTCTCACTCTGTCTTTGAGGATGAAATGCTAAAGTTCAACTTCGTACCCATAGCTGCCTGTAGACTCTTCTAAAATCTCGAAGTAAATCTGGGATCCTTTTCTGATACAATGGACATCAGAATCCTATACAATCTGACTACCTTATCTACATACCTCCGAGCCAACTGGTCTAGTGAGTTATTCTCTCTCACTAGTAAGAAATGAGCCTACTTAGTCAATCGGTCCAACACAATCCATATAACATCATTTTGCCTCGAAGTCCTTGGCAATCCCATCACAAAATCTACAGTATTTCGTTCCCATTTCTACCCTAGAATAGGTAACGAATGTAGCTTCTCAACTGGAGCTTGATGCTCAACCTTAATCTGTTGGCATGTTAACACTTAGCTATATAGTCAACTACTTGCTTCTTCATTCCTGGCCACCAAAAATGTTGCTTTAGCGTATTATACAGCTTGGTGGTACCAGGATGCATAACATAAGCTACTATATGTGCCTCCTCCAAAATCTCTTTCCTCAATTCATCCACATCAGGTACACACTACCTCTGTTTCAACCACAGTGTCTAATCTCTCAATTCAAATTCAAAATTTGAATTCACCTTTAACTTCTCAATCAGTTTCACCATTTCAGGATCTTTACTCTAAACTTTTCTAATCCTGTCATACAACATCGGTCTCAACTTTAGTGTAGCTATCAATGCCTCATTTTGTTCTAGATTCAACTCCACATTTAAAGCTCTCAATTGAATCAAGCTCGGTAATCTTGATAACTGAATCTGAGCTACACTGCTATTCAACTTCTTACTCAATGCATCTGCCACCATATTAGTTTTTCTAGGGTGATACTCAATCGTACAGTCATAATCCTTTAACAACTCGATCCATCTCCTCTATCTCATGTTTAACTCCTTTTGACTTAGCAGATACCTTAAGCTTTTATGATTAATGTAAATATGAAAAGTCTCCCTATACAAGTAATGTCTCCATATCTTTAGAATAAAAACCACTGCTGTAAGCTCTAAGTCATGTACTAGATAGTTAATCTCATGAGATCTTAATTGTCTCGATGCATAGGCTATCACCTTACCATGTTGCATTAATACAGATCCCAATCTTTGATGCAAAGCTTCACTATATACTACATAACCACCAGTTCTTGATGGAATAGTCAACACTGGTGTCGTAATCAACTAATATTTCAGTTCCTCAAAGCTTCTCTAACATTTGTCATTCCATCTGAAAATCACTTTCTTCCTCAAAAGTTTAGTCAGAGGGGCTGAGATCAATGAAAATCCCTCGATAAACCTCCTGTAATATCCGGCTAATCCTAGGAAACTCTGGATTTTTGATACATTCTTTGGAGCTTCCCACTTCATTACTGCCTCTATCTTCTTCAAATCAACTTATATACCTTGTCCATTTACTATATGACCTAGAAACACTACTTGATTCAGCCAAAATTCACGTTTACTGAATTTAGCATACAACTGTTTCTCTCTCATAATTTGTAAAATTACTCTCAAGTGCTCAACATGCTCTTCTCTACTCTTCAAATACACCAAAATGTCATCGATAAACATTATCACAAAACGATCCAGGTAGGGCTGAAAGACCTTATTCATCAATGCCATAGATGCAGCTGGGGCATTAGTTAACCCAAACGGCATTACTAAGAACTCATAATGCCCATACCTGCTTCTAAAAGCACTCTTCGATACATCAGCCTTTACTATCTTCAACTGATAGTACCCAGACCTCAAGTCCAACTTAGTGAACACCTAAGCTCCCTGCAATTGATCAAGCAAATCATCGATTCTAGGCAACGGGTACTTGTTCTTCACTGTTACCTGATTCAGTTGCCTATAATCGATGCATAGTCTCAACGTTCCATCTTTCTTCTTTACAAATGACACTGGAGCTCCCTAAGGTGATACACTGGGTCTAATGAACCCCTTTTCTAGCAACTCCTGCAATTAAGCCTTCAACTCCTTCAGCTCCACAAGTACCATCCTATATGGAGGAATGGATATAGGAGCAGTATCTGGAATTAGATCAATTGTGAACTCTATTTCCTAATCTAGAGGTAAGCTAAACAGTTCAGCGGGAAACACATTTAAGAATTCCCTAACCACATGAATATCTTGCACATTCTGCTTAGCTCAGGTATCAATGACATGGGCCAAATAAGCCTCACATCCCCCTTGCATCAATCTCAAGGCACTCATAAATGAGATCAGCCTGGCTGGTACTGCTTAACTAATACCTCTGAATATTGCTCTCAACTGATTAGGAGATTTTAATATTACCTCCTTAGTGTAGCAGTTCATAATAACCCTATGAGTAGTGAGCCAATCTATGCTTAGGATAATATCTATCTCCCTTAACTATAGTACAATCAAATCAGCCTCCAATTATGCCTGATCAATTCGAATCAAGCACCTCTTGCAGACTTGTCCTATTATTGTCGTACTACCTATTGGTGTACTCACCTCTAATCCATGTTTCAACAGTTCTCTATCACAATGCAACCTAGATGCCATATGCGGTGTGATAAAGGAATGCATAGATCCAGGATCTAGCAGCGCAAAAGCCTTAAAGGTAAATATAAGCAACACACCTGCAACGACATCTGGAGAATCCTGAGCCTCCTGTCTAGTCATTACATACACTCAGGCCTGAGCTTGTGGTTGGCTGCTCCGCACCTCAGTCCTGATAGTAGGACTCCTAGAACTCATTCTGCCTCTGCCACGACCTCTCTGTCCCCCACTGGCTTGGCTTTGCTAGATCGTTGTTTCTCCTCTTCTTCCATATTGTGCTTTATACACCATATAACAGTCCCTGATCTGATGATCAAATGAGCTAGATCGAAGGCAAGCTCTAGACAATTTCCAACATTCACCATCGTGCTTCTTCCCACAATGCTTACAATTTGGTAACTAACCTGATACTGCACCTCTACCACTGCTAGACTGCATAAAGTTACCCTTTGTCTGAACCCTGACTATCTTGATAGAGTCGGTGGTCTGAAAGATCGTTTTTTATGCTTGCTAAACCTCCTACCAGAACCATCCTGAGTTTCACTAGGCCTCTTCAGTCTGGACTCTGATCTGTACTCAGACTGACTGTCATTAAACAATTGCTTGATTCGGATCAATGCAGCCCATAGTTAAAAACTACCCAAATTAGAAATGGCTACCCTTGTCCGAATCTCCATGCTCAGTCCATCTTTGAATCTCCTGCACTTGTCTTCCTTAGTAGGAATCAAGGCAATAGCATACCCTATTAGTTCGTTGAACTTTATCTCATACTCAGCCATTGATAAACTGCCCTGCTTCAAATCTAGAAATTCCTTCATCTTTCTATCCAGGTAGATTTTGGGCATGTAGTTCTCGTTTAAGACTCTAAAAGAGTCTTCCCACCTCAAGTTACAAGGCCTGGTGATACTGCTTGGAATAGTTTTCCACCATTGGTAAGCTGGGCCTTGCAGTAGGAAAACTACATAGTTGAACTTCTCGTCCGGCTCGCAATCCATTTGATCAAAAATCCTTTCTGTTCTCTCTAGTTATCCCTCGGCCTCTGCAGGGTCTGTACTTTCGTAGAAGTCCACAGCCCCCTGCTTTCGCAGTTTGTCGTACCTCCATTCCCTTCTCTTGGAAATTCTTGGAGGCATTCCCTCCAATCGAGACACAGAAGACTCCCTGCTGGCTCCTACTGACTCTAGGTCGTTTATGTTAGCTGACCTTCCAACTTGATCACCTATGGCGGATAACCTATAATAGATAATAACCTCAATTACTATATGGATTTCTCATGATAACTATGTCTAACATTCTTATATATCCCTATGGATGCCAACCATGCTTTGATACCAATCAACTGTAGCACCCCACTCCTGTCCGATGCGTACACGTACACCCCTTAGACGTCCGTGCACATGCTCGATGGAAATGGCATGCTAACTATAACACTTTCACATATCGCATGGCATCACAAATTAAAAAATAAATATCACAACATCTAAAACCTAAAAATTCCTCATTTCATTTCATAAACCATGATTTACAATGTAGCATTACTACAACATCCATGTTTATACAATAT
>JANQAP020000510.1:165877-186382 GCA_026874005.2 Erythroxylum coriaceum
ATTAATGGTAATCTAATATGTCCATTACACTGATCTATACAAATAGGTGTTTCATGAATTAATTTTCCATAATAAAGAATATTTTGTCTATTTATTAAATTATGAAAAGGTTGATATTTAATATCTTGTCCGGATTTTAAGTTTAATTGTGCTTTGGCGATTTGTTTTTGTTTTTCTTTAGATAAAAGAGTAATGAGATGAAATATTCCTGCTGATTCTATAATTTCTAAATTATTTAAATCTAATATATTTTGTGCTTCAGTTTGTTCTATTATTTCTAACATGTGGATTGATGATCTTGAGATAACCTAATTATTGAAGTTAGTTCTTGTTGATAAAAATATTATTGACTTGTGGCTAAATCTAATGATTCTTTTATGGGTTTAATGCCATTTGGGTTACTAATCATAAATTATACATAATTATATCTTTGTTCATAATATTCTGTTTCATTTTTATGTTGGTTAACTAGTTCTTGAAGATAATTAATATATTCATTATACTGGGTATATAATCTACAAGTATTATTCATTGTGAGTAAGACATAATATACAATGTTTATATTTGCTTTAATATTTCTTCAACTCTTGCTGCTTCTAAGGCTGAATCCAGATGTGCTTATTGATAGTGGGTTCCAAGGCGTTTATGTAATTGGTATAGTTCTTGTTTTTCTTGATCATAAAGTTTAGTATAGTTTGTAATGTGTTCTATACAAACTTGTAATTCGTCATTTAGTTAGGTGGAGGATGGTTGGGTTAATGATAGATCTTGAAGATGAAGAAAATAAAAGATGTGGTACTTAGAAATAAATTCTTGATGCTGGTTTCTAAAGAAAGAAATAAGTTGTTCACTAAGATTGATTTTGTCTTGTGTAAGTTGAATACTTGATAGTAATGCCATACAAGTTCTACAATTTGGATTAGTCATAGTTCCTGAAATAGAAAAAATTACAAAAACCACTTCAAATAAAAATTGCAGATGGAAGTATAAAATCAATTTGGTATGTAAGTTATTATTATAATAATATTATTGAAAATTATACATTTATAGTACCTTCTATTTATTTACTTGAATCAAGACTACCAATAATTTTAGGAAACAATTTTCTTAAATTATATAACCCCTTTTGTCAATATTTACATTATATAACATTAAGAACTCCTATTATAAAATCCTTAAATCAAAGATCAGTAATTTTAAAAATATCAATTTATCATAACACATATTATCAAAAATTAAATCGGCTTGTTTTTGGGCCATTACTGGTTTAGACTGTGTAATGGAAGGATTTGGTTGAATGGTGCTTGATGTCTGTACAAATGTTTGAGGAGTAATCAGCTGGATGGGTTAAGTAGTGGGAGGTAGTTGCTTTTCTAATAGCTGAATAGTAGAACGAAGTTGATTTATATCCTTCGTAACAATGCTTACTTGATGTTGTAAATCCAACAATTCTGCTTCCTTTTCTCTATAAAATTTATATGCTATAGTAATTGTTTCATCTAATTTATTGGATATTCATATGTAGCATGATGGGTCATGGTTCACTGGAATGCCCAGGAAAAAAACAGGATTCGCCTCCGATTTTTGAGCGAAATGCTTCTATGGCTAGGGATCCTGCGGGTAACCACCCGTCCAATTCTATCTAAGTGGGGGGCCGGCATGAGGACTATGGATGGTGGATCTAAGTTTAAAGGAGAAGCCAGCGATCGAATGTTCAAGACAGCCACCAAACACCATCCCACTCCATGAAGGCCCCTCAAGGTGTCTCACAAAGCTCTCGGTTCTCACTGTTATCTACTGTAGATAATTTGGGGAATGCAATTGAACTCCCATAACCACCACCGATAGCACTCATGGCTTGCAGAATAATAACCCAACAGTCGATCGGCGGATAACGGAACAAAGACGAGAAGCTATTAGGCTGGCCAAAGGCACACGGTCAATGGAAGGAAATACTCGACCACAGAACAAGGGCAAAACCATAGTCAGCAGTGCGTAGGTTGTTCAGCCCTCACCAATCCTTGCCACACCAAGCCCAACTCTACGGCCTACCGAGATTAGACTTGTCCAGACAGTCATACCACAGCATACTCCTGGAACCCATACAGTTATTAACATTGGCTCGAACGAAGACGTTTTAATATAGGATCCACACTTTTAACTACCCGATGATGCTGCTATGGAATGTGTGGGTCCTAATGATGATCTTGTAGGAATGAATCATCTTCATCCTTCCCCCTCGCTAGCCTAACAACCAACAGATGGAAGTAGTCCCTCAGACCCCTGAGAGCAATCCGAAAGGTAATTCGCTGGATATTGAGATGAACACTCAGAGTTAATCAGGATTTGTCAACTATGTCTTGTTTTATATATGTCCATTCTAATTTGGAACTGTCAAGGGGCTGGAGGTAAGGCCTTCAAGCCAGTTTTGAAAGATTTTGTTCAGGTTTATAGACCATTCATGGTGGTGCTCCTCGAAACTAGAATCAGTGGACACAGAGCTGATCGGGTAGTCAAGCGACTGGGTTTCCCTCATTCATTTTGGGTAGAAGCTGAGGGCTTTTCAAGGGGGATATGGCTGCTTTGGATGAGTGAAGTAAAGGTTCGGTTACTTGCGGTCCACTGCCAATTTATTTATGCCACTATTAAGCGATTGGGTTTTACGTTTGATTTCACAGCAGTATCTGCGAGTCCGAAATACCACTTACAAAGATTCCTATGGCCAAACATAAAAAAGATTGCTAGAGTAGTCCAGCATCCATGGTTAATAGGTGGTGACTTTAACGCCAAACTCGAGATGGTGGATAAGTGTGGGGGTGCCTGATATCAGTCGATGGTGAATAAGTTATTTTAGGACTGTGTCCAACAGTGTAGTCTGCAGGATCTTGGATTTGCAGGGCCTCGTTTCACCTGGAGAAGAAACTTTACCTGGGCTTGGTTAGACTTTGTTCTGATTTCTGGAGTGAACACGCCCCCGTACCCAGAGTTTCTCATTTGCCCTTTCTGAAATCTGATCATCGGCCTCTGCTGGTCACGTTAGGAGCGATGGATAATTTTCTGAGAGGTCCTCGGCCTTTCAGATTTCAAGTTGCCTGGTTGACACACAAACATTTTACACAATTTATACAGGAGCATTGGTGACTAACTGAGGTGGATTTTAGTAGTTCTATGGAGATTTTAGCTAGCAAGTTGAAAGTTTCGAATCGAGAAGTCTTCGGCAACATATTCCAGTAAAAAAGAACCGATTATAGGCCCCGTTAGCAGGTATTCAAACACTACTGGAGATTGCACATTCGGAATCTCTAGAGGAGTTAAAATATCATCTTCGGGGCAAATTAGAACGCATACTTTTCTAGGAAGAATTTTATTGGCACCAACAATTCCGCTACTAATGGCTCTCTTCTGGCGACAAAAATACAAAGTTTTACCATGCAGTCATTATGGTGAGAAGAAGAAAACTACGGGTGGAAGCATTAATAGACAAGTTTGGGACTTTAATTACGGATGTAAACAAATTGAAAATCATAGCCACAAATTTTTGTACTCAACTTTATTTAGCTAAGACTACTTCTTCAACAAGATTTCTGATTAGGGAGGGCTTCAATAAGCTTTCCAAGGCTAAACAACTATGCTTGACCCGTCCAGTGTTGTTTGAGGAGGTGAAGTCGGTAGTGTTCAGTATGGCTCCCAACAAAGCTCCTGGATACGACGACTTTCAAGCTCTTTTCTACTAGAAACTGTGGGACACCATCGGCCACCATTTAGCGGATTTTGTGCAATGACTGTTTACACATGACACTTGGGATTACAAAATCAATCAGACACTCCTTGTGCTAATACCTAAACTCCCCCTACCCGAATCATATATCTCAATTCAGGCCAATCAATTTATATACCATAGTTTATAAAGTGCTTTCAAAGGTGGTGGTTAATAGGATAAAACCTTTTCTGGATGACTTAGTACATCCAACACAATTCAACTTTGTTCTGGGTTGCCTGATCACGAATAACATTATTCTAACCCAAAAGGTTCTTCACTCCATGTAAAAGCTTAAGGGTCAGCGTGGGTACATGGCTATAAAAATAGATCTGAAAAAAGACTATGATCGGCTAAACTGGGATTTCATTCAAGACACACTCATCGACATCGTGCTATCGAACGCTTTAATCTTATTAATCATAAAGTGTGTCACGTCTATTTCTATGCAGGTGAATTGGCAAGGTGAACTCTCTGACATGTTTTTTCCTACTCGTGGAATCAGACAAGGCGATCCACTATCTCCCTACATCATCGCCTTATGTCTAGAGAGGCTGGGGCACTTAATTACCAAGGAAGTGTCTGAAGGGCATTAGCAGGCTATCAGATTGAGCAGAAATAGGCCACATCTATCCCACCTATTTTTTGCCGATGATCTAGTCCTTTTCGCAGAAGCTTCTGTTGACCAATTTAGATAATTCACGTGACCCTTGAATTATTCTGTATCTCGACAAGACAAAAGGTCAGTAAGGAGAAAAGTCGAGTTTATTGCTCCCCTAACGTTTCGTCGTCGACCACTAGGAAGTTAAGTCAGAATCTGGTTTCACTCTAACCCACAACCTAGGGAAGTACCTTGGGGTTCCTTTTATTCATGAAAGAACCTCTAAGACCACACATCAATATATTCTTGACAAAGCACACAATCGGCTATCTAGATGGCAAGCGAAGCAATTGTCACTAGCTGGGCGGATTACACTTGTCCAATCCGAACTAGCTGCCCTTCCTATTTACACCATGCAAACTGTTAAACTCCCTAGGCAAATGAGTTAGACAAGGTAATGCGAAATTTCATTTGGCACTTCGGGAGTCCTTCACGAAACTTCAGTTTAGCAAATTGGGAGGTCGTATGCTAGGTCTTGGAGTTTGCAAGGTCAGACAACATAACGATGCTCTACTCTCCAAGTTGGGCTGGTCATTACTTAATCGTCCGGACGCTCTCTGGGTTCAGGTATTAAAAGTAAAATATAAATTTCACGCAGAGGCATTTCCCACGTAGTTATGCTCTAAAGGCGGATTGATGGTATGGCGTGGCATTGCTTCTACTTGGCAGTACATTCTACGTGGTATCAAATGGAAGCTTGGGAATAGAGCTTCTGTTCTTTTTTGGTTGGATGTGTGGGTGGATAATTTAGGCATATTGATCCAACATGCTATCAATCCTATACCAGTTGCAGTTCTTAATCTCACAGTAGATCATTTTGTGAGCGTATATAGTAGATGGAACTGGGAATTATTTCAGGAATTCCTTCCCTCGTCCGTCTGTCTGTCCATAGCCAATATCCTACCCCCGTCTATGACTTTTGACCCAGATAGAATTATATAGGGAGCATCACCAGATGGATTGTTCTCCATTGCTTCAGCTTATGATTTAATAACGGAGGATAATATCGGAGTTAGTAGTGGGTTCTGGAATCTGATATGGATGTGGAATGGTCCCCAACGCATTAGATCATTCCTTTGGCTCCTATTACGTGGTTGTCTCCTTACGAATCAAAACTAGGTACTACGTCATATCGCTACGGACAGTAGCTGTTGCTTTTGTCGCGAAATAGAAACTTGTCTACACGTAGTGCGAGATTGTGCCAGGGCCAAAATGATATGGTTATCTTTACTACCGTCCGGTGCTTCAGCCACTTTTTATTCCTGGGATCTGCATACATGGATGAAACTAAACCTAAAAAGTAAAGGGCAGGTATTTAGTCAAGATTGGCCCACCATTTTTGGGGTAACCTGTTGGTTTATTTGGTATTGGCGGAACCAAAACCTTTTTAATCCCCAGTTTCGATGGCCTACGAAACTAAGCAAGATTATCCTTGCATATGTCCAATGGATTCACAATTCCCTTGAGTTACAAAGTCGAGTGGCAGTGGGAACTGGCATTCGAACAGAGCAACTAGTGGGATGGTCACCACTGCCACATGATTGGGTGTGCTTAAACACGAATGGTGCATTTAAACACTCTACTGGCATGGCATCGGCAAGGGGCCTGATCAGAGACAACATAGGGAAGTGGCTTGGTGGTTTTGTCCGGAACATTGGGTACAGTTCATCTCTACAAGCTGAATTTTGGGCTGTCTACAAAGGCTTACTACTGGCATTGGACCTAGGATTTCAGAGGGTTGAACTGGAAACGGATTCCCTAGTTGTAATCCATACGTTGTCTTCCTCCTCGACAAAGAACCGGGCCACAAGCTCTATTATCCACATTTATAGGAAAAGCAATAGATGTGCGGATTGGCTAGCAAATTATGGCACTTATTTTAGTACGAGAGTAACTTGTTTATCCTCCCCTCCTGCAGGTTATTTAAGTAATATTCTTGCTAATATAATAGGTGTTGCTACCCCACGACTAGGTCTATAATTGTTGTTACTACTCCCTTTGAATTAAAAAAAAAAACTCACAAAAGCACTTTCAGTTGATGCACACAAACAATGAAGGATAGAGAGCATTTCGAAATTGAGTGACACCTCTTGGGCTAAAGCCTAATTTACAGTTGCGACAACGGTTGAGTATGGGCCGAGTTAAAGATGCATCTAAAAATAACCCGTGGAGGAATGGAAGCGGAGAGCAATAAGCGAGTATGGTGAGGTATCTGGGCACTACACTCCCCAATTCCCAATTGCTCCTTTTCAGGATATCATCATCTTACGTCGTAAATCTTGTCACCACAACACTCCTAAACCCTAACGACCACCGCCACAGCCGCCGTGGCTGTAATAGCAACCACATCAACAATATTAATAGCATGCCCTTTTCTCTTTTTTGTCCTCGTTATTCGACCACCATGACTATCCCCAAATCTTCTTTTTCTGATTCTCATTCAGACTCTTCTTCTATTATCACTCTTGTAGTCGTCTCTTTCTACAAATTTGCTGATTTCCCCGACCACGCTGATCTGCGGAAACCCTTGAAGGAGCTCTGTCAGAACCTGGTATTCTGTTTTTCTTTCTGTATTAGACCAGCATTTTTAATGATTATTCCCAATACAAGCATTTTGACGCTTGATTGCTTATTCTGAATGCATGCACTTTCCATGTCAAAATTATTTTTTTCCTCTTTCCGTCTTTCTATATATTACTCTTGATTGCATATCGCAATTTTACTCTTTTGTTGGCATTAAAATTATGTATTGTTAGTTCCCTCGCATCACCAAGTCCGCACTTATCCAAGCTGATGCTTTTCAGTGTGTTTCAGGTGGAATCATCCTTGCACCTGAGGGTATCAACGGAAGCATATGTGGCACTAGAGAATCAGTTGACAGAGTTCTTCAATTCATCCAAATTGACGACCGACTAAAAGGTCTAAGGCGAGTGGAATCGCCTGTCAGTCCTGAGGAGGAAGCTATCCATCATGGGCACATGAGTAATTCTCCTCTTGCTGCTGGGGAGGACGCACCTTTTCGTTGGGATCATGTTAGGGTCAAGTTGAAGAAAGAGGTATGCTTAATGGCTACAGTATTATACTTTGTATTTGAATAAAGTCGCAAATATTTACTCTAATAATTGTGCGACGTGTGCTTAAGTTTTTGCTCTTATGTTTATGTAGATTGTCACTCTTGGAAGGCCTGATGTCTCGCCTATTGAGAAAGTTGGGAAATACGTCAACCCAAAGCAGTGGAACGCACTTATTAGTGATCCAGATACAGTGAGTGAACTCTATCCTGGTTTCTTTAAAAATCGGGTTATCCTTTTATGAATATGTTCTTACATAGTGAAATTGTGACTTCGATATGAGCACAATTACAAATAAGCATGTTTTCGGAATTTTCTTCAAATATCATTCTTGCTTTCCAATGTAACCCATTTCCTTTCACCTTATAACATCTAGATGTTCCTTGGCTCTCTCTATTTTTTTTTCATTCCGTTAATGTTTGTGTTTAATTATAGTCACTGAACTGGTGGGTTTATACTCGTAATGCTTTTGGACTCTAATACAAGAGACTTTGTGGGTTTTGCACTATGAAAGCTGTTGCCTTGTGTTATCTATCAAAATATTTTGATTTGTGTGATTCTACTAATGTTGATTGAGCATCAAATGCAGTGATGCCTGTCTTTAAGCTCTGAAGATCTAAACTTGTATGCTTAATTGATCACAATTTCAAATGTGAGAATACCTTTGTCAAAGTGAGCTCAGAATATTCAACATATGTGCAATAGCGAGCAATTAGGATTAGAATATTGATTTTCACTCTGATCAGCAGCGTACTTTTAGTAAATTTGACCTTTTAACTAAGTGGTGCTTTTCTGTGTTTGGTTAATCAGCTAATCTTGTTGATTTTACTCATAGACGCTGATTGATGTACGGAATAAGTATGAAACGAGAATTGGAAAGTTCAAAGGAGCAGTTGATCCATGTACTACAGCTTTTCGGGAATTCCCTGACTGGGTACAGGTTCAATTCCAACTTATGGAAATGGATGACAAAAACTGTTCAGATGAAAGGACCAACCAAGGAATACAGAGTCCAAATGAGAACATGCCACCGCGAGTTGCTATGTACTGCACAGGAGGAATTAGATGTGAAAAAGCTACAAGTTTTCTTCTCAGCAAGGGTTTCAAAGAGGTGATAATATTTTGAACTATCTCCTGTCATTATTCTGGTTTGCATTGTCGTTGAATATTATATATTGTTGTTTATATGTGATCTCAACCTTGTGTACTGATCAAACCCTCCCAATCTATCTCTTGTTATCCGGAGACTGTGCTATTGATAGACCTATGCCTTTTCAACTCATTATTAATGAAATGGATGTGCCTTTCCTTCATCTTCTGTGAACTGTGCATGTCATGGCCTCACCAAATTGCTAAAGCAGGTTGTAATTGCATTTGGAGCTCTCATTCTATCAGCGACCATTTTTGCAAGAAAAATGACCTCTAGTGATGCCAAAATGTTGGTTGTTCTAACCAAATCTTCCTATCGTGTTACAGCGTTCCCTTTGCAATGATCCAATCTTGTTTTATTTAAATTTTTATTTTTTTAGTTTTTATTTTTTGTTTCCCAGGTCTATCATTTGGAGGGTGGGATATTGAAGTACCTTGAGGAAGTTCCAAAGTCAGAGAGCTTGTGGGAAGGGGAGTGTTTTGTTTTTGACAAGAGAGTATCAGTTGACCATGGTTTGGAGCAGGGGACATTTAAGCTGTGCTATGGATGTAAGCAGCCAGTGAGTGATGCAGACATGGAAGCTTCTGAGTGGGAGTATGGAGTTTGTTGTCCCCATTGTCATTCCTCAAAATCTGAGGAAGAAAAGGAGCGGGCAAGAGCTCGGCAAAGGCAGTTTGAGACATGGGGCATAATAGGTGGTCCTGACAAGGGTCGTCGACCAACGATGTAACGCAGCTGGTTTAACTGAAAACAAATAACTTTAAGGAACGAACTTACTTTGTATCGGGTATGCATGTTCATCGTTTGTTGCATGTATTTTGCAAACAGACGGATTAGATTGATTAGATATTTTGGATATTGAAGGAATTATTTCTTTCCTTGCTTTTTTTAAAATAAAAGATAATATTTTAAAAATTGGAGTGAAAGTTAAATTAGTAACATAAAAAGCTCAAGATTTAAAAAGTTTAACTAATATTATATTATTATAAAATTGGTTCAAGATTTAGGAGACGGTTGGTTTGCATAAGAAAATAGTAATAAAAATGAGAATGAATATAGCGAGAAATGAGAATGGATATTATTATTATAACTATGATAGTTAGTTATAGTTGGTTTGTAAAAATTATTGAGAAATAAAAATTTATTATATTTTAATTAATTAATTAATTATATTAATTAATCAATATATTGTAATTAATTATCTATAATATTTTAATTAAAGAATGAATTATATTTTAATTAATAATATTGTAATTAATTATTTATAATTAATTACAATATGTTAATTAATTAATTAATTATAATATTTTAAAGAAAAATGAATAATATATTTTAATTAATTAATTAATTAATTATAGTATTTTAATTAATAAAAATTTATATTTTAATTAGTTATAATTAGTTAATTAATTATAATATTTTAATTAATACAAATTTATATTTTAATTAGTTATAATTAATTAATTATATTTTAATTAAGTTTATTGTAATTAATTATATTTTAATTAATTACGATATTTTAATTAATCAATGACTTATATTTTAATTAATTATAATATTTTAATTTATATTTTGATTAATTATATTGTAATTAATTAATTAATAATATTATTGTAATTAATTATATTATAATTAATTAGTTGTATTCTAATTAATTAATTGTATTTACTTAGTTAGTGTTAAAAATATTTTTTAAAAAAACCAATATTAAAAAATGAGTTTCATTCTTTATTAAACGGGAGGAATCAAGAATTCTTCAAAAGTATGATATTAAACTATTGCTCATATAATGATATTAAAAAAGCATCCACTGACTTTTCATTCTTTACCTATTAGCTCCTTCCTAAACTCATCAACTAAGTACCCTTTAAAATTTGAATAAAATTAAAAAATTTAAAATATTATTTAAAGAATTTGTCTTTTCTAATATTTTAAAAATTGGATCGGATTGATCGTGTCAATCGAATTAAGTACAAATTAAACTAAATTTTGGTTCAATTTTTACTTTTAATCATTATTAGTGTAAGTGAAAACTAGCCGGTTAAATAATTTTTGAATTGTGAATTGGACCGAGTTTATGCTTTTCCTCTCTCCTGGTTTTCTGCCTTTTGGCTGTCTCACTCTCTTTTTGTTTTCAGCAACTCCAAAGATCAAATAAAACTCACACACCAAATCTCTCATTCCAACTCCAAAGATCAAATAAAACTCACACACCAAACCTACGAGAGAGGAAGGGAGAGAAATAGCAACTTTAGAATGAAAGATGAAAAAATGAAGAGAAAACGTGAAGAAGGAAAAAAGTCTAAAGAACCCAACAACCAAGTAGTTGATTGCTCATGAAAAAAATAGATCCAATGACCTATACTCGATACCGCCATTACTAAACCGAACAAGCTATTTGTGCTTATGCAATGCCAATTACAACTTCTTTTGGCGGTGAGCATAAGCCAGAGAAGAAAATCTATGACACTGCTGCTGCTTTTTTCTCTTTCAAAAATTGTTCTTCTGTCTATTTCTCTTACAAGCCAGAGAAGAAGATAAGCAGCTGATTGCATTATCTGTTAGCTGATTCTATCAGCTATTAGCTAATAACTGATTAATATCAATTGATTTGATCAGCGGATTGCATTAGCTGTTTGTTAGAGATGTTTGGTAAAATTAACTGTTTAGTATTAGCTGTTTATGTATAAAATGACTTATGAGGACATGACTTTAATAAATTTAGTTTTCAATTTTTGAGATTGATTTAGCTTAATAATTTTTATTTTTAAAAATTGATAAATTATTAATTAATCGGTCATTTTTAATAAACTAATCAATTTTATAAATTAAAATAAATTTATTAATTTTCATCTTACGACTTCTTTTTTTAACTAAAATTTAAATTTTTGATAAGTAAAGACAATTTTTTTAATTCTTTAATTTTATTCAATCTTTAACCAGATTTTATACCAGTCTAATATCAACCTTTTAACATCAAACTTTTACCAACTTGTGTACATACACTGTAACATCAAATATTGAAGCTCATGTATTTCTAGAATTGGATTTAGCTAACTATCGAATCCCAGAATGAGGTTTCTGTTTAGAGGGGTAATGGATGTCGGTAGGACTTGGGACTCCATTGGAAATGATGTGTTGAGATCATATAGTGTGTTTGACTTATAGAAGCACCTTGTGTACGACTCATTCGAGGTGTCTGTATGTGTATGCTTTAGCAACTAAAGAAGCCAATTAATTTACAAAAAAGAGAAAAAAACGACATAAGGCAATTTTTAATTCAGCTTAGGCCACTTGAAACAATTAGTATTGTGAGAATTGGAAATATAACATATGGCCACATTCTTAGAAAGCCATTGAATTCTGCCACATTTACTGGAAACTTCTCATTCCACATTATCGCCTCACAAGCTACAAAAATTTCACTTTATAGTTGAAATTGTTGGTTTTTAGAGCCGTGTTTGCCATTAATGACATTAAAAGCTCAAGCAACCTGTTAATCACCAACTGGTGTTAAAGTTGTTTCAATCTGGCCTTACTTGACCATTGAAAAGACAACAAAAAAAAGAAAGAACAAGAGAGTAACAATCAAAGCAATAAAGCTCAAGGACGAGGTGATGTCCATCAAAAGGAAAACAGATCCTGTGCAAGAAGGTTGTATGCATCGTGCCATTCTCCCAAGTACAGCCCCGACAAGCATGCTAAAGTAAATTTTAATTTACCATCTTTGTAGCAACATCTACATGGTTGGTTAAACAATGTTTACCACTTACGACATGCTTTGTTCCTACAGGTCATCCCACCTACCCGATGCCTCCCCAACACGGATTTGATCCCCATGCCTAATGTTGAACCTAAATTCAGAAGATGATTCACCTTGTTTGAGTGGCTTCAATGTTGGAGCTTGGAAGACGAGCACGACCGTTGATCCCATGTTGAAAGCACCATCTTGTTTGGCAATCAGCTAATTGCATTAGCTGTTAGCTGATTCTATCAACTGTTAGCTGATAGCTGATTAATATCAGCTAATTTGACCAGTGGATTGCATTAGTTATTTGTTAGAGATGTTTGGTAAAATTAGCTGTTTAGTATTAGCTGTTTATGTGTAAAATGACTTATGAGGACATGACTTTAATAAATTTAGTTTTTAATTTTTGAGATTGATTTAGTTTAATAATTTTTATTATTAAAAATTGATCAATTATTAATTAATCGATCAATTTTAATAAACTAATCAATTTTATAAATTAAAATAAATCTATTAATTTTCATTTTATGGCTTCTTTTTCAATTAAAATTTAAATTTTTGATAAGTAAAGACAATTTTTTTAATTTTTCAATTTTATTCAATCTTTAACCAGATTTTATACCAGTCTAATATCAACCTTTTAACATCAAACTTTTACCAACTTGTGTACATACACTGTAACATCAAACATTGAAGCTCCTGTGCTTCCATAGTTGGATTTAGCTAACTATCGAATCCCATAATGAGGTTTCTGTTTAGAGGGGTAATGGCTTCCGGTGGGACTTGTGACTCCATTAGAAATGATGTGTTGAGATCATACAATGTGCTTGACATATGGAAGTACCTTGTGTACGACTTATTCGAGGTGTCTGTATGTGTATGCTTTAGCAACTAAAGAAGCCAATTAATTTCCAAAAAGAGAAAAAACGAAATAAGGCAATTTTTAATTTAGCATAGGCCACTTGAAACAATTAGTATTGTGAGAATTGGGAATATAGCATATGGCCACATTCTTGGAAAGCCATTGAATTCTGCCACATTTACTGGGAACTTCTCATCCCACATTATCGCCTCACAAGCTGCAAAAATTTCACTTTATAGCTGAAATTGTTGGTTTTTAAAGCCGTGTTTGCCATTAATGACATTAAATGCTCAAGCAACCTGTTAATCACCAACTGGTGTTAAAGTTGTTTCAATCGGGCCTTACTTGACCATTGAAATGACAAAGAAAAAGAAAAGAAAAAGAGAGTAACAATCAAAGCAATAAAGCTCAAGGAGGTGGTGACGTCCATCAAAACGAAAGTAGATCCTGCGCAAGAAGGTTGTATGCATCATGCCATTCTCCCAAGTACAACCTCGACGAGCATACTAAAGTAAAATTTAATTTACCATCTTTGCAGCAACATCTAGATGGTTGGTTAAACAATGTTTACCGCTCACGACATGCTTTGTTCCTACAAGTCATGTCACCTACCCAGTGCCTCCCCAACACGGATTTGATCCCCACGCTTAATGTTGAACCTAAATTTAGAAGATGATTCGCCTTGTTTGAGTGGCTTTAATGTTGGAGCTTGGAATACGAGCACGACTGTTGATCCCATATTGAAAGTACCAACTTGTTTGGCAATTAGCTGATTGCATTAGCTATTAGCTGATTCTATAAGCTGTTAGCTGATAGCTGATTAATATCAGCTAATTTGACCAGCGGATTGCATTAGCTGTTTGTTAGAGATGTTTGGTAAAATTAGTTGTTTAGTATTAGCTGTTTATGTATAAAATGATTTATGAGGACATGACTTTAATAAATTTAGTTTTCAATTTTTGAGATTGATTCAGTTTAATAATTTTTATTATTAAAAATTGATCAATTATTAATTAATTGATCAATTTTAGTAAACTAATCAATTTTATAAATTAAAATAAATCTATTAATTTTCATTTTACGGCTTCTTTTTAATTAAAATTTAAATTTTTGATAAGTAAAGACAATTTTTTTAATTCTTCAATTTTATTCAATCTTTAACCAAATTTTATGCCAGTCTAATATCAACCTTTTAGCATGAAACTTTTACCAACTTGTGTACATGCACTATAACATCAAACATTGAAGCTCATGTGTTTCCAAAGTTGGATTCAACTAACTATCGAATCCCAGAATGAGGTTTTTGTTTAGAGGGGTAATGGCTTCCGGTGGGACTTGGGACTCCATTGGAAATGATGTGTTAAGATCCTACAGTGTGCTTGACTTATAGAAGTACCTTGTGTACGACTCATCGAGCTGTTTGTATGTGTATGCTTTAGCAACTAAAGAAGCCAACTAATTTCCAAAAGGAGAAAAAACGAAATAAGGCAATTTTTAATTCAGCATAGGCCACTTGAAACAATTAGTATTGTGAGAATTAGGAGTATAGCATATGGCACATTCTTGAAAAGCCGTTGAATTCTGCCACATTTACTTGGAACTTCTCATCCCACATTATCGCCTCACAAGCTGCAAGAATTTCACTTTATAGCTGAAATTGTTGGTTCTTAGAGCCGTGTTTGCCATTAATGACATTAAAAGCTCAAGCAACCTGTTAATCACCAACTGGTGTTAAAGTTGTTTCAATCTGGCCTTACTTGACCATTGAAATTACAAAAAAAAAAAGAAAAGAAAAAGAGAGTAACAATCGAAGCAATAAAGCTCAAGGAGGAGGTGACGTCCATCAAACGGAAAGTAGATCCTACACAAGAAGGTTGTATGCATTATGCCATTCTCCCAATTACAACCTCGACAAGCATACTAAAGTAAAATTTAATTTACCATCTTTGCAGCAACATCTACATGGTTGGTTAAACAATGTTTACCACTCACGACATGCTTTGTTCCTACAAGTCATCCCACCTACCCAGTGCCTCCCCAACACAAATTTGATCCCCATGCCTAATGTTGAACCTAAATTTAGAATATGATTCACCTTGTTTGAGTGGCTTCAATGTTGGAGCTTGGAAGAGGAGCACGACCGTTGATCCCATGTTGAAAGCACCAACCTATTTGGCAATCAGCTGATTGTATCAGCTGTTAGCTGATTCTATCAGCTGTTAGCTGTTAGCTGATTCTATAAGCTGTTAGTTGGTAGCTGATTAATATCAGCTGATTTGATCAGCGGATTGCATTAGCTGTTTGTTAAAGATGTTTGGTAAAATTAGCTATTTATGTGTAAAATGACTTATGAGGACATGACTTTAATAAATTTAGTTTTCAATTTTTGAGATTGATTTAGTTTAATAATTTTTATTATTAAAAATTGATCAATTATTAATTAATCAGTCAATTTTAATAAAATAAATAATTTTATAAATTAAAATAAATCTATTAATTTTCATTTTACGGCTTCTTTTTTTAATGAAAATTTAAAATTTTGATAAGTAAAGACAATTTTTTTAATTCTTCAATTTTTTTCAATCTTTAACCAAAATTTATACCAGTCTAATATCAACCTTTTAACATCAAACTTTGACCAACTTGTGTACATGCACTGCAACATCATACATTGAAGCTCATGTGTTTCCAAAGTTGGATTCAGCTAACTATCGAATCCCAAAATGAGGTTTCTATTTAAAGGGGTAATGGCTTCCGGTGGGACTTGGGACTCCATTGCAAATGACGTGTTGAGATCGTACGGTGTGCTGGACTTATGGAAGTACCTTGTGTACTACTAATTCGAGGTGTCTGTATGTGTATGCTGTAGCAACTAAAGAAGCCAATTAATATCCGAAAAGAGAAAAAACGAAATAAGGTAATTTTTATTTTAGCATAGGCCACTTGAAACAATTAGTATTGTGAGAATTAGGAATATAGCATATGTCCACATTCTTAGAAAGCCATTAAATTCTGCCACATTTACTTGGAACTTCTCATCCCACATTATCGCCTCACAAGTTGCAAAAATTTCACTTTATAGCTGAAATTGTTGGTTCTTAGAGCCGTGTTTGCCATTAATGACATTAAAAGCTCAAGCAACTTGTTAATCACCAACTGGTGTTAAAGTTGTTTCAATCTGGCCTTACTTGACCATTGAAATGACAAAAAAAAAGAAAAGAAAAAGAGAGTAACAATCAAAGCATTAAAGCTCAAGGAGGAGGTGACGTTCATTAAAAGGAAAGCAAATCCTGCGCAAGAAGGTTGTATGCATCTTGCCATTCTCCCAAGTACAGCCTCGACAAGCATGCTAAAGTAAAATTTAATTTACCATCTTTGCAGCAACATCTACATGGTTGGTTATACAATGTTTCCCACTCAAGACATGCTTTGTTCCTACAAGTCATGCCACCTACCCAGTGCCTCCCCAACACAAATTTGATCCCCACGCCTAATGTTGAACCTAAATTCATAAGATGATTCGCCTTGTTTGAGTGGTTTAAATGTTGGAGTTTGGAAGACAAGCACGACTGTTGATCCCATGTTGAAAGCACCAACCTGAAAGATTCTAATAATGAGAAACAAGGCTTTCATGCTAAAGGTGATCCACAGATGAGAAAAGTACAGGCACAAACCAAATTTTGCCAATGATAATAAACTAATTAACTGGCTATGATCAAGATGTTCTTCTACCTATTGAACTGTAACTATAGAATTGTAATATAATTGTGGCTAAATCTCTATTCATCGTTCTCTTTCATGTCTTCATCGAGCAAGCATTGATATGCAAATATCAAAATATGTTCATGCTATTACCAACCTCATCCCCTTTTCTAAGAATTTTAGCAACACCTTCATGTTTATATACACGCTCCTGTAGAGGTTTGGTATTTAATAGCTTTTTTGTTGGCCTATTTTTCCGCAATTCTGGTTCAATAGAAAACTGCCACATGAAAATTTAGACTGAGTTCAATGTAAGGGTCAGAAAACAGAAAATGCAAAATAGTGATAAGTCAAATTCATTTCTCTGATTCTCTCGGAGACAACAACACTTTTAGTATACCATTCACTGATGTTGCCCCTAAATAAAGACCAAACCATGGTTTTAAGTATTATCAGTATACAGACACATGCAAATGGGATTTAGCTCATATGGTTTCACATTATTAATGCAAGACTACAACACACACAATGTAGAAACAAAAAAGAACAACATGCACAACATTCATGTTGTAGTGTTAACTTTTATACTGCTCTATCATGTTTTTGGTGACAAAGTTTTAATTAGTTGATATAGAAAATTACCAGATAGGAGACATCAATAGCAATATCTAGTCTGGTGAGAGTAAGAGCAACAACACTTAAAGAGGGAAAATAATATCCTTAACCCTTCAATATTGATCCATTCACCAGAATAATTAAGGGAAAATTAGAATTACCTTTTCATTCTCAACATAAAGATTTCTGATTGTTCTCGTAGCACGTTCATTTAAAGGAAAAAGGTTCCCTATGGAACAAATAAGAAATAAGCACCAAAGTAAAACTAATCGCATTACAGGATGTCGGGTGGAAAAGAAGAAACAGGGACATTCTCTGGGTTTTGGTAGGAAAGAGAACGGCCAAATAATAGGATTTCTTCTTCTTCTTCTTCTTCTTCTTCTTCTTATTCTTCTTCTTCTTGACCCAATCAAAAAGGATCAAATCAAGACCACCACCAACTAAAAAGTTCCATCTTCTATAGAATTTCACGACACCAACCCAAGAAAGGGACAAGAAATAAAGAGAACTAGTACAAAGAACTGACCAAAATCAGATTTCTTTCAACCAAAACCATCAATAGTCAGATGGTTAAAAGTGTGGTTCAATCATCCATTAACGAACAAAGATATGTAGCGTAAATAGAAAGCATCAGCTCATATTAAAAGAAACAAAAGGGAGACGAAGAAAGTGAAGAACGATCCAAGATCTTTGAACAGAAGAAAACAAAACTTACCATGCAAAACAATAAAGGCAACAGAGAGTTTGACTTTGACAAGAATGTAAGTAACAACCAACAAAATGACCAGAAGCGTGGTTGTTCTTTTCGGAAGAGAACCCATTTGTTTGTCTTCTATCTTCCTTCAAAAGCAACAACAAACTGAAACTTTCATCTTCCTGACTAGCACTAGAACCAACAAGTATAAAACTCTCGCAATTCCTCTTTCGCTAAACAACGACCGGTGACTAGCGATTTGGAAACGTGAGAGAATACAGAGATGTGAAATCTTTCGAGAGTCAAGAACGTTCTGGACAATAATGAGATTTGAGACCGAGAGCAAAGGAGAGTAAAATGGGGGTAATTTCGTCATAAATCAATCAATTGTTGGAAAACGCTGCAGTAACTGAGCTTGTAAAAAATTAGCTGGTTGGGTTAAATCAGCCAACCCAACCAGCTTCTCACCAAACAAATAACAACGTTTTAATACTGGTCAAACCACTATATTAAGTCAACCAGCTAAAAAATAGTTGATCCTTTATTAACCAATCACGGCCATATGTCCAACCTATTATTCTTCTCTCCATTTCTCTCCAGTAGTATCAGTTATTGTGATTAGAAGGAAAGGAAATGATCACATGACTTAAAATACTATTTTATTACTTATATCGATAAAGAATGATAATATATGTATTTTTATCTTAAAATTTGATTTTCTATTTAACTTCATTACGACGATTTTGTAAGTTTTAAGTGGCCATATATTATTTTATTTACCAAAAAGGGAATTATCTAGAAATTTCATTTTAAGGATGATCATCGTCATTTGTTTTATTTTTTTATATTGGTACAATTTATAAAATTGTTATTTTAACAATATGCATGAAATAGATCATTGAATATCTACAAATTATTTGAAGAATTAATAATTTTAAAATAAATTAACTATTTTGATTTAAAAATATTTGTGAACTTATGTATATCTTTATTTTTAATCAATTGAAATTTTTTATTTTTGTACACAGTTAATAAGATAGTAATTTTGAAAATTGTCATATGGTTTAAACTTTAAAATTGGAGAATTATATGTAATTTTATGATTGACATAAAATATAATTTTATTACTTATATTTATAAAGAATCATAATTATATTTTTATCTAGAAACATTGATTTTGTACGCAACTTTAGTAAATTTTAACATCTTCCATTCTTATTAGATTTTGATGATAATGATAAATACAATTTTGATTTTGATTTTTATTGTTATAGTTATTGTTATTTCAAGTTTTATGCTAAACTAAATTTAGTTTGAATTATTAGATTTGATTTATTATTTGTTCTTTATATAATAATAGACATTAGTATTTTTATTTCAATAAAATATTTTATTTCTATTTATTATAAACCGATTTTATAATGGTTTAATACTAGTTAAAACTTTAAATCTTAAACCTTTCATTTGGCCTGTTCAATGTCTGGTTAAGTTTTTAAAACATTGGTCTTTTCTAAAATTAATTAGTTTATTTTGATTTATAAAAATGATTTAATTTTATAAAAATTGGTTGATTAATTAATTAATTGATTAATTTTTGACAATAAAATTATTGAAGTAAATTAAACTGAAAAGTTAAAAATAAAGCTAAAAAATTAGTCAGTTCAAGACTTTTACGATTAAACTAGGCAAATCGGCTCAGTTTTTTTTAAATAAAAAGGAATTAATTAAATATATAAAAACGTTACCGAAAACGTTGTTGAGAAAGTTTTACCTAATATAAATCCTCAATATTTCGCAAATATATAGATTATAAACTTGTAATAATTAAGGTATCGATCCAATGAGGAATTAGCTAAAACTAAATCAACCTAACTTTGTCTAAGGTTGTGAAATATGATTAGAGTGAAAATAAGATTCAAAAATTAAAATAATCAAATAAAATTGAGCGCTTAACCACTTAACAATTAAGTCGTCACAATAAAATAAGGATGATCAAGTATGAAAGTCTAGGATTCCTTCTATTGTCATTTCGCTCCCTTAATCATTTTTATTCAATTGGGTGTCGATCATAGATTTCCGAGCAGTTTGATAATCCTCTCTCAAGACCTAATCATTTAACCACAATTAATTATCCCTAATTGATTACAAAATTCTAGATTTGATGTTGGCCCCCGAAATTTTTCGTTGAATTAAGCATAATAGTTTATGGAATAAGCATGGAATTTGAATTTTTGCCTTAGAATAA
>JANQAP020000510.1:186482-202943 GCA_026874005.2 Erythroxylum coriaceum
AATACCCTTATGCATTCTTAATTCTTCAATTTAACTCTTCCAATTTCCATCAATACATGAGATAAGTCCTCCTAAACATGACTTAATAATTAAGCTCCAATAAAAAAATAAATTATCTAACAAGATCACCAAAATCATTCAATTCATGCTTACAAAAAGGATTCAGGGTCCAACAGTTTTCAACTAGATCTTAAGTGATCTATCGGATAATCAAGTTTCATACAAGATATCTCTTTATATAATTGTCAATTTGATATTTGGATGAATTATTAGGTTGTTAACTCTTATTACCTAACCTAATTGAAATACTTTCAGCCTACTCTCTTGATTATTATCGAAGTATAAGCAACCACAAATATCACAACACTATAAAATTGTATTGAAATAAAAAATGATCAAGTCACAAAATAAGTCAAGAACAAATCCTAATCTGAAATTAAAACATAATAAACGTGTAGAGGATCTTCAATCTCAGTTCATAGATCAAGTTTAAAGAAAATAAACAAAGGAAAGAAGAAAGAACTTGATGTGGACTGAGCTAGAAATGTTGGAACAGCTGGAACTCTCCAATGCTCCCTTTTTAATCTTCCTTGCTTTTTTCCCAATTTGGTAAGATGGGGAGATTGCTTATTCTTGGTCTCTTTTTGTTCATTTATAGTAAATGTGTGACTTAGGGTTAAGTTTAGGGCTTACCCAAGTCACATTATCCTAAAAATGCCCTCCAAACGTCAAAACAGATGGAAATTCCCGTGTCTGGCAAGTGTCTGTCATGATTGGGATAGGAGTTTCATGATTGTGACCCAGCATAAAAACCTTTTATCACTATCATGACACTCCATGCACGATTGTGACTTTGCCTTTTAGCCTAAGCATGTTCCAACTTCCTTCAATCTTCATTTATCTGGTTTCATTTAGTAACAAACACATCAAAACACCTCAAGAATATAAGATTAAGGTCCAAAATCATGTCCTAAACCATATAACACTTAAAACATAAACAAACAATCATATTAACATAATTCTAAGCCTAAACATGTAATAATAATCTAATCAACACCTATAAATACACAAATACCTACCAAAACATAGTATAGGCTACAACTATCAATAGTCTTATAAAGGATATCAATCTTAAAACGTTGCAATTTAGACCCGCAGACTAAAATTGCCCATTACGAATTCCCATAAATAGTAGCCTCCTAAACATCTTTTTACTCCTACGAAAAGATAACCAAATTAAGGCTTCCCTCCTCTGAGTTGTGTGACATCCCCTATACAAAACCTGCAACTATCCATAAACATGACAACCAAATTTTAGTACAAACAGTCACGACATACATTTCTATTCATTTATAGGGACTGTCATCACACTTTTTTTCTATTCAATGCTACATATATACATATTACAAAATTTCATATCATTTAACATTATCATTTAAAAGTAGTATTACATCTTTATATTTGCATGTTAATCCAAAAGGAAAACATAAAATTTCCTTTATTACATATTCAACCATTCTTTAATCAAAAGACACATCCAAAGGTACTTTTACTCCTAACTGTTGGCCTTGGTCCCTACAGATGTTCCCTGTACCTCACTCCTATGACATGGACTTACATGGATTAACACACGTGCTAAGCTTGAAAGCATAGTGGGAAAAACACTTAGTTTGGATGACCACTCACAACAATCATCCTCCAAGCACACACATTCAGAAATATCACAACTCAGGTACCATAAATTCACATTCATATACCAAACATTGATATTCAACGCTTATCTAAACAATAATGGCATACTTAAGAAAAGTAAACAATGCAAATATGCTTCAACATATTATCCATATACCGAAAATGCACATTTATAAACCAAATATTGATATTCAATGCTCATTGATACAAATTATCAATAGAAATGCAAATCCTCATCAATACCAATTATTTATAGTGTCATGTTGTATTTCTTATTTATAACCATCTACTTTACTTTCTGTGTTAGGCCTCCACATTTCCGTAGGTGTGGATAATGGGAGTTGTGGATATGTGGATATCTGAAGATATCAAAATTGTGGATACCCAAGGCATCAAACTGTGGAGACATTATAGTCTCAAAATGAAGACAACATTGGTG
This sequence comes from Erythroxylum coriaceum, assembly GCA_026874005.2. Classification (NCBI taxonomy): domain Eukaryota; kingdom Viridiplantae; phylum Streptophyta; class Magnoliopsida; order Malpighiales; family Erythroxylaceae; genus Erythroxylum; species Erythroxylum coriaceum. The sequence goes on from JANQAP020000510.1 coordinate 188,614, forward strand.
TCAAACTGTAGTAGTTATGTTGTATCCCTATAGGCATACCTAGCTATCCACTACCAAGACAATAGAGTAAACACTATAACATGTCCTTTAACCATTTGTCAATTTCACAATTCATATATTCACAAGTCATATGATATATATTTTAATTCATAAAACCTATATCTATGTTCATATATGCAATTCATAACTTACCACATTAGAAGGGTGTCAAAATCACACTTGTATAATCATACTATACACATATGAGCAATAAATATGCATACAAATCATTTATGTACATTTAAGTTTTCTTTGGAATGCATTATGCTCAATCTTAAATTCCAATGTTTAATCACCCAATTCACATATGGTAAGTCCTATTTTATTTATTTCTAGGGGTTTGAAAAAGTTTCATACACATTCAAAAAGGTTCGGATATGATTCGTTAAAAAACGAAAATGAAACCAAACTCAAAATAGTGCAATTTCCTTCCTGTTGTGTCCCCTACCTATAATTCATACCTCCACTTGTTCCATAATTTTCATATATAAAAATTTTAAATTAGGTTTTTAGGTCTTCTATAAAATTGTTTTCCTAAGTCTCTAGTTTACAAAGAACTAACAATCAAGCTATTATGACTTCTAAATCATGAGATATAGAGCAAACATAACAAGCTGATCCAAAACAGGGGCAAAATTAGGTCACCATTTTCAATCTCAATTTCCAATGTCATAAAGCTAGAATCAAGTCAGATTCTCTTCTAAAAATTTCTAGTTATATGTCTTATTTTTCATATGCAACTAAAATCACCCAATTTAGAGGTCTGTAGGATGATTTAGGACCCAAACAATGTAACTGGTTTAACAAACCCTAGATAGAATTCCACTACACGATACTCTCTTGTCATATTCAACCAATTCTATGCAAGATAACACCAAAGCATCACCCCCGAAACCATTCCACATCTAAATAAATCTTTTTATCCATTCAAACATACAAACAAAGAGAAATTAGACTAAGTGTAGTCCTAAACCTTAAAATTGACAAAGTAGTTCTTCTAATGCCTTTTCTTCCCTTCCTCTTTGGAGACTCACCAACTAGAAACGCCACATATACACATCTCAATCCCAATTCCAACCTTATAATTCCAATTCTTCATGGGCAAAGCAATAAAGAAGAAGATGAGAAAATAAACCATAAAGTTTTACCATTATTTTCACCTAGGATTAGCTTGATTCCTTATACAAAAATGGTGTGATTAAGGAGATGGAATAGAGAGGAGACGAGAAGAGAAAATTCTACCCTACATACATGTCCCTCTCCCTTCTCTTCTATTTCCCTCATGAATTTTCTACTCTTAGACACATGTTTCAATCCCATTGGACCATATTTTATGATCCTATTGGACCATGTGTTATAATTCTATTGGACCATATGTTACAATCCTATTAAACCATGTGTTACAATGCTATTGGACCATGTGTTATAATGCTATTGGACCATGTGTTAAAATTCTATTAGACCATGTGTTACAATTCTATTGGACATACATGCTTTAATCCAATTGGTCCATGAGTTGACTTTAGGAAAATTGTACATTGGTCCTTCTTCTTCCTTTAATTCCCTCATTGGCCTATGATCTTATCAATTAATTTCATTCCCATATGTCTTAATTTTCTAATGGCATAAATTTCATGCAATTTGGTTAATTATATCAAGAGTTATACTTAAAAAACTACAGGGCTGTTCGAAAACAAGGATAACAGTCATAACTCAACTTTAAACTAGAATTCAAAAATCTTAGAGACAAAATCAAATTTTGTTTCCTATATTTGTCTCTAGTTTAATATCCAATTAGAATTATCCAATTTGGAGGTCTACAGGCCAAGATATGGCCAAATTATAGAAGTTTGTTTAATGAAACCTATCACATCCCAAATCAACTAACTTCGGTGTTATCATGCAAGAGCAATGTAAAAACGTATCCAATTTAATCAAAAACATTCCATAAGAAAATGAGATACTTCTTCTACCAATTCTCCTCACATTATGTTCATAAATCCAAGCAAACATATCAAAAATTCCTATACATATTTCATCTCTAAGTACGTATGTCCATGTTGAAACAAACAAATTACTCATTTACCCATATCTTTTACATTAAGTACCATTATGTCTCTTACTATACTTAGATGCACTTAATTCCTTATGTTCACTTCTTAATACACCCTAGACATTCTATAATACTTCTAGAGTATATGTTGGGGACTTACAAGTTGTCTTCGATAGGCATGCATGGTTTCAATGCTCAATAAGTGAGGGTTTCATTTCATAACTTTATGATCATGTAGGTATAAGAAATAACTTATTTCTCTTTTGAAAATTTCTCATAGATTCTGAGCTTCAAAGCTTCAAATGCACCATAACATTAGTAGAGCAGGCAAAGAGTCGATAATTAACCTCTCCATGCAAAGCTGGATGGCTCTTCAGGTAAGAGATTTTTTTACTCACGCTTCGACTTCAATCATGTAAAACCTTACTTAGATGTTTAAGGAAGTACTTTACTGATACTGTAATCTGAAGCCATGTTCTTTAGAATAATGATTTCTCTAGTCCTATTGATGACTTCTGTGATTAGTTCTGCAGTTGATTTACACCTGGCATGAAACCTTCTAGCATTCCTCTCTTTTCATATTGATTACACACATAGACCCATTTCTATTGAGTATATCTGCTTCTCAATCTTAGCGATAGAATTTTATGTAGCTAACCAGTGGATGATGTTGGTTATGGAATTTTATGAAACATTACAAAGGCATTTGTGCTTTACCTATTCCCAAATATCTTTTGTCACTAAACACATGAAGAACAGGTGATCCCTAGATTCTTCATGTGTAGAACATAGAGGGAAGTGACTATTTATTTATAGATATGTGAGTCTGTCAGTTGTATTTAGTCGATTTTTATTAATGATCCAAAAAAGAAAGGAAATCTTAGGGGTAAAACATGGTGCTAAATGATTTTATGCCACTTAACCTTAAGATTCCTTTGTTTGATTATCTTTATGAGCCTGTTCGATAACTCGAAAGTAGGTTGATCTTCCAATAAAAAGTTTCATCTTTGGATGGATTTAAGAGATATTGTGGTTGTAGATTCTTGAGAATATCAGGGAACATCCAAGAATTACCATTAATGAAGGAACTTATCCTAGTTTGAAAGGAACAGGTGAGGGAGTTCATAGTTGGAGATGGATAAGTGAGCCTTGACTAGATCAATTATCAAACCATAGAGTGATTGAGCTCCCATTACCAAATTTATAGGAAACATCATCTTAAACTAAGTTCCTCAACTAGAGTAACTGGTTTAAGAGGTATAAATGGGAAGGACTTCCCTCCATCTCCCATATACATCTGCCTTTGAGAAAGTAAGAGTGTAGCCACTTAATCTATAAGGATTGCCTATCTTTTAGTATCTACCATAACCTCTTAAGGATATTTTACTGAAGAGATGTTTAAACCCCCCTCCTCTTTAGGAAGACATATATCAGACCACTTAACATTTACAATCCCTCTATTTCCATTAGAGTGATTCCTTAAGAAATTCTTGAATAGTCTTTCCAATGACCTAATTACATTTTTTGAGAGGAAGATGTGTGAACTCTAGTAAATGTGTAATGAGTTAAGCACTAATTTAATAAGATGGACCTTGCCTGCATAGGTTAAGAATCTGTTCACCCATAAATTAATCCTTCTTTGGATTTTTTCAATATATGGAGTGCATTCCAAATATCTTAACCTCTTGGTAGAGATAGGTGAGTCCCAGATAACTCAAAGGAGTTTTTATAATCATCTTGGTGATGGAAGCTATTTAGGATTCCAAGGAAGAAGCAAATTTTGAAATAAGAAATTGACTTTTTTTGAAATTAACCTACAACCCAGACAAGCTTTTAAATATGTTTAGAGCCTTTATGAAGGTTCAGATGGAGTCCAGTTTAGCTCCACATAATAGTATACATTAGTAAGATCAATTTTCTACAAAAGATAGATTAGTAAGACCAATTTTTTTGCATCTTGAATGGAATCTGAACCTCAAATTAACCTCTACTTCTTGCTTAATGATAGAGTTAAGAATTTTAATGCACATAATAAAAAAGTAGAGGGAAAAAGGATCCCCTTGTCTGAGACCTTTAGTAGTCATGAAATACTTTGAGGGACTTCCATTGATCAAAACTGAAAAGCTAACCATGATATACATTCTTTTAGTCAATTGATGAATATTCCTAGGAAATTATGAGCCTCTAACACCTTCCATAAGAAATTCCATCTAATAATATCAAAAGCCTTGTGAAATTCAACTTTAGTAGTAAAATTGGGAATAGATCTGGATCTAGAATACCACTTAAATAGTTCTTGGAAAATTAGAATATTGCCACCAATCTAGCTATTGCATATGAAGGAACTTTGATTATCACTAACGAGTGAAGAGAATACCTTCTTCAATCTTGAAGTAAGTAGTTTGGAAATGATTTTGTAGAGGAAATTAGTGCAAGTAATAGGCCTGAGGTCATTAAAACACAAGGGGCTAGATCCTTTAGGAATCAAACATAAGAATAGCCTATTTTCATACTAAAGGTTAGAGCCTTAGACTATTGCACATGAGTAATATCATTGAGAATTTATGAACTACATTTCATTCACATGCATAATATTCGCATACACACATAAATCATGTTTTAGGAAACATTACAAAGATTGTATGTGCACTCAATTGACATGTTTCGAGGTATGAAAGGTTTAAAATGATCATAATGTGAAATATGTATTGCTTATGTCTTGAATTTTGGTTTGGTGGATTATAATTAGCAAATTTGGAACTAATTGTTACAATTAGAAAATTGATTAATTAAAATGTACATTTAGCTTAGGAAAAATATCAAGTGGTAAGATAAATTGACACATGAAAAATTAGGATGACTAAGCCTATAAAAATGAGTGACATTTGGCATGGAAATTTTAGTGACAATTGGCATAAGCAATTAATTGACAAATGGGAGAAATTAATTGAGTGACAAATGGCCTAACATATTGGTGACATTTGGCAGCTTATATATGGGACAAACGGAATGCATTCCTAGTGACATATGTCATTGAAACATGGTGACACCTTGCACCTAGTTGAATTAAGCTAATGTATTAAGTGTTTGCTGGAACATTTACCCTCTTCTTCTTTTCTCTCCACCGAAACTTGCTTCTATCTCACATATCTATATTTTGGTTTAAGTCTTGCTAAATTTCCACACCAAATCCATACTTTTACCCTTCATAAAATTAGGTAAAGAATCAAAACTTTGTTGTTCTTGTTATGGTCTTTTATCCTTGCTGAAAACCAACCTATTTCTATCTTGAATTTATGATGACCTTGCATGCATGGAGATCTAGGTTAACTTGATGAATTGAGGTGGAACTTGAGCTAAACAAGTAAGTAAAGTATTGATCTTTATGGCATGTTGTAATAGAAAGATTATGATGATTGAATTGGGATGGATTGTATATGATGTTGATGATGAAGTATGTTGGAATATAATGGAAGAACTTGGATACTTTTATGCTTTGTTCTTGATGTATAAAAATTGTGAGTTATAGGTCATTATATGGATGAATTAGATTGGGATTTGAAGTATAATGAAGGTGAATTTATGCTCAAGAAAGGTGCTAGTGTAGTTTTCTTGAAATGGGAAAGAGCTAGGACTATACGTATGATAGTGAATGATACTTTCTATTTTGTTTTAAGGCATGAAAGACAATAGTTTATGAGCTGCCAGCTGAATAATTTTGAGTTGGAATTGGAGATGACCTTGATGAGGAATTGGATTATAATTAAGGTGTAATTGATGTATAATTAATGGACTATTATGAAGATGTTTTCAATTTGGTATAAAGGTGTTAGAATCTAGAAAAAAATTAAAGGAAATGGATCCACGATCATGGAAGCTGCATTAGCTCTGTCCCACAATCGTGGGCAATGCTTTGAAGTGAAAAAAATTATGTTTTGTGTGATTGTTAAATTCATTAAGGATAATTCACTTTACTTTGGTGCATTTAGACTTGATTGAGGTTTGAAATGAACTTAAATAGTTGCTTGATTAATTGGTTAAGAGTTTGGTAAATTTAGGTTGTTAATTGATGTTATAACTTAAGGAATGGATTGTTTTGATATCAATGTATCTAAATCTGGAAATTATGAGTTGTTAAAGGAATAAAGGTGTTCTTATGAATACAAATGTGAGCCAAAGGATATGAGTAATGTATTAGGAATGGATGAATGAGAATTGGGAAATTGTGTGAATATATAATGCTAGAAAAGGGTCAGTGAATGTATGGTTGATGAATTTAGAATAATCCAGTTTACTTAAGGTATAAACCTAATTGCAAACTAGTTATATCCAAGCTATGATGTATGAATGGTTAAGATTTGTGAATAAGGATACATACCCAGAAAATCAATTGAGCATGCATTGAACATGACACATATACATGTGCATGATTGAATATTTATATGATTGACCAACTTTGTAATGTGTAAAATATGTGTGTATTATATGATTAAAGAAACATCAATTGATCGTCAGGATCCAGGCATTGCTGGGTCATCAAGGCAATAGCTTATCTGGAGTATACTATGACTTAACCTAGATGTTTTTTCACTATGATTGATTTGTTTATGTTTAAATTTTAGTTATGGAATTGTTACCTATGTGATTGTGATAATTTCAGACATTGTTGGTTCAAGGAGTTTGAAATTTGGGAATGTATTGGAAGTGTTTTCAAATTGTATATGTAATATTGAACGTGTACTCAACTGAATGTGGAATTCCAGACTCAGAGCTGAAGAACGTGATAAATGACATGAGCATATTGAATGAAAAGTATTAATAGCATATTATGTGAATTGATTCATTCTATTACATTGATATGCATAATCAGATAAAGGAGTTGTGACCGGAGTGACCAACGTGAAAAAGAGCTTTAAGCTCAGGATATGCACAAAGAGCCATAGGCTTAGTTATTAATGAACCTGGTATCCACAAAGGGTATGAGACAGTAAATGAAATGATCTCGATATTCACAATAGATACAGGACAGTAAATAGGCACTCAGTCACATGTGCATTTGCATATATATAACTACATGAATCATATGAATGATTGAGATGATTAATGGATTGTTTTGAAATAGTGTTATGAAATGTTTGTACACACGTTGTACTTGTACTTGATGAAATATAACAAAATTTGATGTAGGATCTACTACTGGATGATGTGTTAAACTTCTTGAAATTAGCTATATACTTGACATTTGTGTTCTAACTGGAGTGAGCACATCGATGATAGTTCGCTCATTGAGTTTGCAAACTCATCAAAATTGCAACGTTGATTTTCAGGTAAAAGGGAGTCCTAGCTTTTAAGGCAACCTAGTAGAAGTTTAGTACTATCAATTTTTTGGAACAAGAATGGCTCAAAGGTCTAGTCAGCTAATATCTGAGGAGTCTAGTAAATTGTGTTTATTTAGTTTCTGATTTCGTGTAGAACATTTTATAAAAGAGCAGTAAACTCTCAGATATTTTTGGTAATGTAAATATATGGATTATGAAGTGTAAAGCTACAATGTAAGTTATGTTTATGAATGAAATGGGAAAGATTGATCTTTTGAATACTTGTGTTATGTGTGATGCCATAATAAGTTATGTAACTGTTCTAACATGCCATTCTCATAGGGTATGTTCTCGAATATCCTCTGGATGTTCGGACATATGCTCTATGGAAGTGGTATGTTACAAATGATTACTGACAACGCTCATATAGTTAGAAAAGGATAATTTCTCTTTGGAAAGTAGCAAAGAATCTTGTGGAGACAATGTAGACAAATTCTAAATGTCAGATAGCTCTTTCCTTGTTGCTATTAGAGCATTTTTAGTGATGGAATCTCTTAAAGAATTAAGGAGTTTGAGTTTCGTATTGATTCCCTTTAAATTTTAAACATATATGAATTGTTTAGCCCCTGTATATACTTCCCGTTCCTTTCCTGCATAAATTAGTGAAACTAGGTTTAATGACCAAAAAATTATTGAACCTAAAATGTAAAAACCTAACAGATTTCTGGAATAGCTCTTCAATCTTGATTAAAGTATGATCCGAATAAAGCTTTTTTGAAATTAGCAATACTAGTAGGGAACTGAACTAACTAGCTATTATTTAACAAAAGCTCTACCTAGTTTTTTCCAAATAAACTAGTTAAAACTTTATTTGTTAGACAAAGTGAACTACTAGCCCATATATTTCAAATTTGTTACACCTTGATTTCCACGCAATTATTGAAATCGTATAAGAAATTTCTTAGATTATAGTTTCCTTGGGCTTTCAATTGATACAAGGTAGTGTTAAAATCACCACGTAACAACAAAGTTTTATCAATATTACCACTGAAATTTAAGAGGTTAATCTAAAGGTCCCTTCTTTAAAAACCCAAATTGCTTGCATAAATGAAAGAGATGATAATGTCTATATTCTTCGGAAGAATAAATAATCAGAGTTGAACGACTTGATTAGTTGTATTAATAATATCCATATAGGTAAGCTCAGAATTATTACATATGATGATTCTCCCAAAAGCATGACGAGAATGATTGAAGAGCATATTCCAATGAGACACCAAAATCTTCAATTTACTAACATTTTCAGACTTTATTTTTGTTTCTACTAACCTTACTATTAGAGGCTTCTCCCTTTTGACAAAATCCCTTAATACAACTTGCTTTTTTGGGCAATTTAATCCCCTCACGTTCCAAACTACTATTGACATTTAATACTTACTCTTGGAGTCATAACCCTTGCTTCTATGGAATCTTCTTCTGTTAACTAGTTGGAATTGATCATGATTTCCTTCATTGTTATTTCCAATTCCATTCTTAGGTTGAGAGGCTGGTGGAGTAGTAGTATCCCCTGTGGAACTACTGTTACTTCTAGCACAAGTTGGATTGCTATTTTCTTTTGTAATTGGATTCCTTTTGCCTTCAACTCTTAAAGTAATCTCCTGAATTCAATAGCAACACTGAGTATTTACTTTAGGGAACCTAGGGAAACTTCTTCTAATGTATAGAGCTCTTGATTGTCATGACAACTGTCAGTTTTCACCAAGTACAGCTCGTAATTTAGTTAAGAATAGGTGATAGGTTTTGGCTACTTCGTGAGAACTACTTGCACTGAAGGTTCCTCCAAAGTTTCAGCATTATATTCCACCACCTTAGCACTTGGCTCTACCTTTTCATCCATTTCAAAACTTATCAGCTCTTGGTAGTTTCCTGTTTTAAAAATTTTACCCATAGCCTTCCAAACCTTACCTTGTGTTTTAGAGGGAGGTGTCCAATGATAAGATATCACAATGCTATCTTCCCAAAGCTTGCTATCCTCCCCAAACCTCATTATGAGAACTTCATTTGGGAGTTCTTTAGACAATTCCACACTAACACATATGTGAGCATATCCTATTGTCCTCTTTTTAGTAGTGTTTTCGTCCATACATAAAACCTTTATAATGAAGCTTGCTAAGGCACTTAGTTATTGAGTGGTCCAATACTTAAGAGGGACATTGCGAAAATTGATCTATAAGGGAAAGCTTTGAATTTTGATAATACCCAAGTCCAAACTAGGTTGCCAAGCTTGCAAGAAAAGTGGTTGATTCCCTATATTCCATAGTCCTTCCTCAAGGACTTTGAGAGATGTCGAAGTTGAGGTGAAAGTGAAGAGAATAAGATTATCCTCGACAGAAGAACATCAACCATTCCTTATTTTTCCAGCTTCTATGTGCCCACTCGTGGATGTTAGAAAAAGGAGGACTTTGATCAAAGAAGAAGCCTAAAAGAGTGGCTTCTTAGCTTCTAGATCCTTCTTCTAATATCTTTAGCTCAAGACAAACAATAAGCTTCCCTTCAATCTCTTTACGTGGTCTTAAAGTTAAGGTTGAAACATGGTTGTCTCTAAACACTTGCTTCTAGCTTCTTTGCTGGTTAGGAGGTGAAGAGGGGACAGGGAGGATGGGTTCAGCAGAAGGGGTTGGTAAGGAAGTAGTTGATATAAGGGATGGCGAAGGTGGAAATTCACCTTTGTCCATGGCATAAGAATTTGACATTGAAAAGGGGAAAAGGTTGAATAAGGAAAGGAAACAGCTTTGCAGTTAGTGTGTCTGAAAAGGTTAGTATAAAAGGAGAAGAGGAAAGTGGCAGGTTATGTAAAAAAGTATGGAAAGGATTAAGTTACCACTAGGCTAAACCAGAGGGAAAAGTGTGAGGTACAAGGAAATGTGGAAGAGCAAACCAGGAGAGGCAAGCAGAAGAGAAGAAGCCGGGAGAAGCAGAAGCATAATATTAGTAACAATAGTAAGAGTTACTTGGGTGAACAGTATAGCCAACCATGGAGTTTTATAGCCAAATTGTGAAGTTCCATAACCTCATACAAATAGTTTGTTGTTTGTTGAGGGTCTTTGGTTTTCCCTACTAATGCATACAAAAAAGGAACGGAAAGTATGTGTCAGTTTCCCTACTGATGCATTCCGTTCCTTTCCTGCGTGCATCAGTGCCAGTTGGTTCAGTTTTTTATTCATTGCTAAAAGGTGTAAATCATTTTTTAACATTCTCATTGTTGCTTTCATTATTTTTAATATCAATTTGCATTCATAATATAATTTGTTATGTAAAAAATATTGTATTATATTTTAAATTCTCTTTTTTTTACTTCTACCATTGCCTCTCTTCCATCTTTTTTTAAACTGTTTCGTGTTTAGAGGATGATTGAACCTGTGTCTTGCACATTTCATTTTATGATCAAAAGCTAATAGTGTGAATTTTTAAAGTTTTCTCTCATTTTCCTTCCTAAATGCTAAAATTAGATAGAAAACTTTTTCTTTGTAGTACTTTCTATGAGAGCTTATTATTCTATCTTCTGATAAAAAATTAACTTGATATGTCATTTTTGTTGTATCTCTCTGGATGGGGGATTACACTTTCTCCATACTCAAATCTAAAGAAAAAATTTCAATCTTAAGAAAAGTACTGATAAAAGGAAAAGGGATAATTATAAAAAATAAATAAATTTTACTCAATTTCGCAATACTAGCTCAAACTTTAAAAAGGGATGCTAAAAATACCTTAACTTTCAATTTGTTACGAAAATTACTTAACGTTAAGTTTTTCGTAAAGTCAATGATGTGGCTAATCACGTTAGATTTTTTAACATACTACGTGGCTGACACGCCTCTTTTTCTAAACTTATTTATTTAATAATCAATCAAATTAAAAACCAAAGGAGAGAACATAATTCCCAATTTGTTTTCTACTACAATACAACTCTTTTGTTTCCCTATTACTACACGTATCTCTTGTTTTCTTCTCTTGTGTTTTTTTCCTGTGTGTGCTCGGTGAAAGGCTCAAAGTGAATCTTGAAGGAGCTCAAGGATCTCCAAAAGGATCCTTTTACCTTTTGTAGCACTGGTGATTTGGGGATATACTTCCTTTTTCCTTTCTTTACTTTGTTTTCCATTTCTCTTGGTTTTGTGCTCAAACTTATAATCTTCCTTCCACAATATTTGCTTAGTTCATAATCAAGTTCCACTTATCATATTCAGTTTGATAGAAGTTTAGGAACTTAGCCTAAAGAGGAATTAGTTATATAAAAGGCTCCTATAAATACTTAGAGGTAAACTCTTTTTCCCCTCGGATTTAAATTTATGACAAAAAATGTTGATTCATGTTTTCAATAGTTAAATAATAACCTTGGAGGGTTTTTGAAGTCATTTGCTACTGTTGCCTCATCTTCTAATTGATACTCCCTTTATTAAGGTACCAACTTGTCTTCATAACTTAACATTGATAGAAGTTTAGTTGCTTTCACATCTTTGTGTTGTTAATTACAGGATGGTTTTATCTACCTCGTTTTTTAAGTACTTGTTTCATAAGATTCTTTGTAGTAACTCATCCTCATCTTAAGGACTTTGCTTCTCTTTCTTTTTCAATTCTGACACCTACTTATATCAATTAAATCATTGCCCGCCTTGAGTTTTGTTGTTGTATAAATTAAAAACTTGAATTCAATTTTCTTGATCTACTGTGTTTGTTATTTTCCAAAAACATCTTTGTTAAATTATTAATTATATTCTTCCATAAAATATAATTTTATAGTGATGTGAATGGTTTGAACTTTGAAGCCATTGAAATTGTTCACTGAATCAAATTTTTTGCTAGATATATTTTTTTTATGAGCTCTACCTATTATTAGTTTACCTTTTGTGCTGTATTTGCCCAGTCCATAATTAGGTTCTACTCATCATAATAAGTTTGATAAAAACTTAGGAAATTAGCCCAAAGAGAAATTGATAGTAGAAAAGGCTACCACTGATATTTAAAGGTAAACTCTTTTTCCCTTATGATTGAAATCTGTAACGAAAAAATATGATTTATGTTTTCAATAGTTTAATAATTTATTAAACTATATTATTTAACTGAAACACTTGAATGTGGGATTTCTTAAACAAGCTAAATCACTCAAAGGTGAAGAAGGTCATTATTATCATATCATATGGGAGCTCATACTTGTTTTCTCTTCAAAGTTTAATGGTACTGTAGGAGCTAAGATAATGGAGATTTTAACTACTTATCTATTGAATTTCATATTGTAATTAGGCAAATCATATTCATCTAGGCATTTGGATGTCTAATTTTATTTTATAGTAGTTACAAGTTTCTTAGTCTCTATATTGACCTTTTAAGGAATTGATAGTTTTTCTCTACTTTTATAAGGTTTTTTTTGTTATTCTCCATATCAAATTTTGGAACTTATGTAGTCTTTCTCTATATAAGTTTAAACAACATTCTTAGCATCATTTGAGTGATGAGCTGAGTAGGTGGTTGTCTTTGTTCTTTAACATTCCTATTTCGATTTATTTTCTTTTAACTTCATACATTAAGGGCTTGTTCTATAAATAATTTTATGCAATAAAGTCCTTAAAAAGAGCATACTATTGTTTTGGTTTGATGACGTGCTTGTAGTTTTGATTTGTTACACTTTAATATATTTTGTTGGAAACTAATAATAAAATTCTTTGTAATCTAGATGTTGGTAAATTTTAAATTTCAGTGTGGTGGGGTATTGGAAAGAAATGATAACAACAAATATGTTGGGCACAAGTTGAAAAGGAAGAAGGATATTAGAGTTGATGAACTTAGTATGTTAGTACTAAAAGGAGTATCGGAAGATACAATACAAAAAGTTGTTTATATATTTTACTAATTTTCAAAAGAGTCAATGTGATGCTTGAAAGAATTAAGCTTACACCATGATAAGGACATGTTGTCAATGCTTCAACGCATGGAAGAATTAAAGAACTATAATGTTGAAATATATTATGAGCATAGTTATGGTAATCTTGTAACTAATGGTGAAGCAATTGATTCTAATATCAACAATGAAGAGGGTTATTCCATGTTCAATATGGAAAGAAGGTCGGTAGTGGGTTTGAATGTGATAATGTTGTTTATGGGTTGGAATCAATAGAAAATGTAGTAATGAAGAGTGAAATTATCCAAAGAATTCATAAAGAGAAGTAATGTGTTCACAGGGTTGGTGTAACAAGTATGAGGAAGTGATGTTGAAGTTCAATCACCAATATGTAATAATGAAGGTGGGTGCGATGCCTCTAACATAAAGAAGAAATATATTGTTTTAATCTAAAAGTGAAAACATGAAAGACTTTTAGTTGGCATGAAGTTTAAGGATGAGATCCAGTTTAGTGAGGCAATCGAAAATTATGGAATTACAAATGAATATGATGTTTCAATGATAAGATCTGGTGTGAGAATGGAATTTATTTGAGATCCACACTGTCCATTTAGGCTCTGTTTAGTTGAGGGGTTGAGGATGGAACGGAATGGAACGTAACACACTTCCATCGTTTGGAAGGCAGTTTTATAAAGGAATGGAATGGAATGGGATGGAAGCGAAGGGTTTCATATTACATTCCATTCCATCCTAAACAGTGAAAATAAGAAACCTCCGATTTGGGAGGTTTAAGATGGAACGTAAACTAATAAATACATACTACCTAATATACCCTCAATAATTTTTCATAATGCCAACTGTGACTAAGTCATAATATTATATTAAATAGAATTAATATATTAGATATAATAGAATAATATTTAACATAATAAATTTTATTAAATAATTATTAATATTATTTTTATATCATTAATAATAAATTGTATATAATTAATAATAAAATAAAAATTTTAATTAATGAAAAATA
>JANQAP020000510.1:233183-254537 GCA_026874005.2 Erythroxylum coriaceum
AAAAGCTATCGATTAGAGATGATGAATTTTGAATAGGAATTGTGGTGACATATAAGTAAGATATGTTATGGTATAAAGGCTTGAAGATGAATTAATAATGGTTAAGGTGTTTTTCATTGGATTACGCCCACATTATGATAATAAGCTCACGTTTTATGACCTCTGAGTTAGACTCTGAAAACGGGGCCTAACATGTTTGATATCAGAGCAAGCAGGAGTTAGACTCCGAAAACGGGGTCTAACATGTTTGGTATCAGAGCACGAGTAAGACTCCGAAAATAGGGTCTAACAATCTCATACTCAGTTACCCTTTAAAGTATCGAATATGCAATAGTTTCATTTTCTTGCACCATGGGTAACACACGAAACCTGGCCAGCCTTAGTTAGCTCTACCTGGAAGGAAGGAGTTGGTTTCCAAGAGAATCTTGCAAACTTCATGTCTTCATCCCATACATGGAATGCGAATGTTTTTAGCCACATCAGCAAAAGGAAGTCCTGACTTATAGCCAGACTAGAGGGAGTGCAACGTGCTCTTGAGCATCACCATACTGCTTCACTGTGCTTATTAGAGGAACAACTCAAACAGGACCTAGATGACACTTGTCTTCAAGAAGACCTATTATGGAGGCAAAAATCCCGAAGTGACTTCCTCACTATGGGGGATCGCAACACAGCTTATTTCCATGCTCGGGCTCGTGCTAGAAGGAGGAAATGCTCCATTGTCATATTGAAGTTGGATGATGAATGGTTTTCTGATGGCCATAGGTTGGAATAGGCAGCTTTCTCCTTCTTTTGTAGCATCTATCAGGAGGACCACGATGGTCCTAGGCCACAATATTGACTCAGGGGTTATTTCCCCCCTCTACGTGAAGAAGCCCTCACCCAATTGGAGCTTCCGCTCAGTTCCTCTGAGGTTAAAGAAGCCCTTTTTATGATGAAACCTTTGAATGCCCCAGGTCTTGACGGCATTCCTGCACTGTTCTATCAACACCAGTGGCAAGTTGTCGGCCCCTCATTATTTCAGATGGCTCACAGAGCTTCTATCTCCAAAACTATTGATCCCTGCATCTGTACTACCAATATCATTCCCATACTGAAAGTGGTTCCACCGGAGCGTCTTGTTCAGCTTCGACTCATCAGCCTCTGTAATGTCAGTTACAAGCTAATTACTAAGATTTTAGCTAATAGGTTGTGTGGGATCATGAGTAAGATTACAGGCCCCTTACAGTCTAGCTGTGTACCTGGAAGATAAATCACAAATAATATTCTTATAGCCTCGGAAGCGGTACATTCCTTTGCAAAAAAAACAGGTAACAAAGGATGGATGATCATCAAAGTTGACTTGGAGAAAGCATATGATCATCTTAGCTGGCCTTTTATTCAAGAGACTATGGAGGATATTGGCCTTCCGGCGGATATGATTAGCCTTATCATGAGTTGCATGCACGCTACTTCAACTACGCTCCTGTGGAACGGTATCCTAGCCAGGGCCTTCAAGCCATCCCGTGGGGTTAAACAAGGTGACCACCTGTCGCCTTATTTATTTGTTCTTTGTATGGAACGGCTAGCACAAACTATAACGGCGTCTGTTCAACAAGGTCGATGGTCTCCAAGGAAACATTCTAAAGATGCCCCTGCCATATCTCATCTTTTTTTTCACCGACGACGTGTTACTCTTTGCTAAAGCTTCTCTTGATTAGGTTCTAGTGAAAACTGATATACTGACGAGCTTCAGTCCGGCCAGTGGACTACGAGTAAGTACAGCCAAAACCATAGTCACGTTCTTAGCAAATGTTGAGAATTCTACTGCCGATAATCTAGCCTCAACCTTAGGCTTTCAACGTGCGGCATCTCTTGGCAAATATCTTGGGTTTCCTCTTCAATCTTCTCAGTCACTGAGTACTAAATTACACCCAATACTAGAACGTATTAAAGGGAAAATTCAAAGCTAGAATGCTACACATATGTCTTTGGTTGGTAGGCTTACCTTGACAAAAACGGTTCTCCAGACCATTCCCTATTATAGCATACAAGTAACACAACTACCCTGTAGGCTCACACATGATATTGATAAGGAATGTTGCTGGTTCTTGTGGGGGTCCAAACTGGAGAAAAGAAGAGCTCACCTCCTCAACCGAGCTAGTGTATGTAGCCCTTGACCTAATGGTGGGCTTGGTTTGAAAAATCTAAGTCTTCAGAATGACGCACTTCTTATGAAACATGCTTGGAATATTTTAAACAACACAGATACCAGTTGAGTACAACTACTATGTAGTAAGTATATGACTCCACGATGCCACCACCAAGCGATATCTAAAGCAGGAAAGCAGGAGATTCCAAATTATAGAAGACCCTAATTAAACTTTGGCCCACTATGGAAACTGGCTTCCGATGGAGTATTGACAATGGAAGCCTATGTAGATTTTGGAAAGATAGGTGGGTTGACCTAGATCTGCCTCTGGAATGTTATGCTACACAACCGATCCCACTTGAAATGCAGGAGCTATCGATCACAGATATGGTTCAATTACCAACTAACCAAATTGAATCCAGCTGGCGTGATTTATGCAGAACAATATTGCCATGATCATAGACTCGTATCTCCATATTGGTCTTGCTAACAGCCCTGACCAATGATTTTAGGGTGCCTCAAGCTCAGGTCACTTCAGTGTTCGATCTGCTTACCAGCTTTATGACCAGCCTGCTCTTGGTGAATCCGATCCTTGTAGGAATCTTGTGTGGAAATGGAGTGGTCCAGAACGCATTTGGTGCTTCCTTTGGCTGGCTTCACATAATCTCTTGTTAACTAACACTGAACGGGCTCGACGTGGAATGGGGGAGGTAGACTTATGTCTGATTTATGGCCTAGCCCTGGAAGATCTCATATATACTTTGTGAGATTGCAGCATGGCGCGCTTGATCTAGTGAGCTCTGGTTTTGAAATGCCACCTGGATTACTTCTACTTGCATGATGTCAAGCAATGGTTGTTGGATAATCTTTGTTCTCGTCTTGTTTCCAGGCATGGTGTGGAATGGAACATCCTCTTTGGAGTTACCTGTTGGTCGTTATGGAACAAAAGGAATAAATTTGTGTTTGGAGAGGAGGATAGAGTCGAGTGGTCCGCACCGACCAGATGGTGCACTTTGAATACTGATAGTTTGTTTATATCGCCTTTCAACGCTGGGGCTGGAGGCTTGATAAGAGATGATACTAGTACTTGAAGAGTGGGGTTCACATTCAAAATTGCTTTCGCCCTATCTGCTGTCCATGCAAAGTTACTTGGAGTTTGGCAGGGACTCCTGCTAGGCTGAGATTTGGGTTTTCGCAACATCATTTTGAAAACAGATAGCCTCACTGCACTTGACATGCTTAAAAGAGACAACTCCTCCCCTAGTAGCTATTCAAGACTTTTGGGAAAAATTCAGGATCTTCTTTGTCATGATTGGAGAGTTGAGGTACGCCATGTATACAGAGAAGCAAATTTTTATGCCGACCATTTAGCAAATCTGACCAGGGAGCTTGAAGGTGTTGATGTTCGACTGCAGGATCCTCCCGGGTCATTAGTTTCACTCTTAGACCAAGAGTCAATTAGTGTTACTACTCCGAGAACCTACCTCAAGCGGGTAATTTAAGGGTTATTGTTACCCCCCTCTTATATAAAAAAGTGGTCAGTTGCTAAAAATTTGATGAAATAATTTATTTGATTTAATGATAATTCTATGGTTTTTTATAATATTGTATTTAATTGATGATGTATGATTTTTGTTTTTATTTTGTTAAATGATTCATTTATTATTAAATATTTGTATTTAATTAATAAATTCAATTTGTTGTAATAATGGTTTTTAAAACTTAACTTCATTAATTAAATAAGAATATTTTATTCCTTGATACGATATTATCAAATTTATCAAAAAGAAAGAATTCATTACTAGATGGTCTTTTCCTCGAATTATTATTCTTTATCTCTTCTCCTCACCTTATCATTATCATGCAAGATAGAGTAACCATTTATTTAAATTTTCTTATTTTAACCTTATATCATTCATTAACATATTGCTATCTTAACATAGTATTGTAATAATGGTTTTTAAAACTTAACTTCATTAATTGAATAAGAACATTTTATTCCTTGATACGATATTATCAAAGTTATCATAAAGAAAGAATTTATTACTAGATGGTCTTTTCCTCAAATTATTATTCTTTATCTCTTCTCCTCGCCTTATCATTATCATGCGAGATAGAGTAAACATTTATTTATATTTTCTTATTTTAATCTTATATCATTCGTCAACCTATTGCTGCCTTAACATACTATTGTAATAATGGTTTTTAAAACTTAACTTCATTAATTGCATAAGAACATGTATTCCTTAATACGATATTATCAAAGTTATCAAAAAGAAAGAATTCATTACTAGATGATCTTTTCCTCGAATTATTATTCTTTATCTCTTCTCCTCGCCTTATCATTATCATGCGAGGTAGAGTAAATATTTATTTGAATTTTCTTATTTTAATCTTATATCATTCATCAACCTATTGCTGCCTTAACATAGTATTGTAATAATAGTTTTTAAAACTTAACTTCATTAATTGAATAAGAACATTTATTCCTTTATACGATAATATCAAAGTTATCAGAAAGAAAGAATTCATTACTAGATGGCCTTTTCCTTGAATTTTTTTGGGGTAAATCAGAAGATGTTATACAAAATTGAAAAGTTATGTATACCACTGGAGATTACTTGAGTATTAATCTCTTACCTACCAAAAGGAAACAAAGGTAAATACATGAGAAAGCTACATCACTTCCCTATAACAACACAAAAATCGAGACAACAATAGGCTTCCTACTAAAGAGACCTTATAGGGCTAGCTCATCTAACTAGTAATTCAAACTAACCTAGAATCAATTTACAACATTATTAATCAACCAACAATAATTACAATCCAAATCAACCGTAGGAGATGGTTCTGCTACTGTAAAGCTTGTGAGCTTCTTCCTAGAAATCCTCTTATTTGTTTCGGGAAAGTCCTTAACCTGCAACTCTATGTTTTGCTTATTGGAAACAAGAATATTTCCTAAACCTGTCTTCTCTTTTGCTTTAAAAACCTAAGAAATGTTGGACCTCCATTTGGCACTCCTGAAATATCAAACCTGCAGAAAAAAATTATTAGTGAATAAGAACTTCAGCAATTACCTCTTCATGGTGTTTGAGCTGAGATGTTCTATAACTTGGAAGATTACCATGGAGTACAGGCTCCTCACATCCTTGACTTCATCTTTGAATGTTTGATTATTCCTCTCAATCCAAATGTTATAGACAGTAGTAGAAAGAAGGATAGGGAAAAGGTTAATGTCAGAGGTTCTGATATAAATGGGGATGGATTGAAGGTTTGTCTGGTTGGGAATGTGTATATCGAAGTGGTTGAGACATTGTTCCCACATGGTTTTAAAGAAGGGACATTCAAAAAACAAGTGTTCAATAGTCTCATTGTCCGAGGTACATAAGGAATACTGATTAGGAGTATGGAGATAGAGAAGTTTGTCCCGCGTTTGCAACTTCTTAAGGAAAGCTAGCCATAGTATGAAAGAACACATAGGGCTGTTGCTTTTAAACCAAACCAGTTTATGCCAAGGAACATTCTGTATTGGAGGTCTTAATAAATTATAGGCTGAACCATTAGTATACTTTTTTGAAGGGCTAGCTAACCATTCCAAACAATCTGGTTTAGAGCTATTTGGTTGGTACAATAGGGGCTCTAGGTTACCAATGATCTCTATAGTTACCTCTTGCCATCTCCACTCATTATTACTGATAATTTCGGAGACTCTTGTTGTCATAGGTAGTTCCGAACCATTGATATCTCTCGGAGAAGAGAAGTTCTTCAGGAGCTATTTCACATGTTGAATGTAAATTAACTGCTAAATTTATAAATTATTAAATTTTTATTAAAATAACTAATACCTGATATAAAAAATTAAAATTTTAATATGCATATCAAAAGGTGAATTTGACATAAAAATATTTTAATTATTAATTTCTAATTATTTTAAAATCATGTAAAAATTCTTTTATAATTTTTTTGTTAATTATCATCTCATTAATTATATATTTATTATATGAACATGCATACAATATTTAAATATATGTATTGTTTCTATCTATACGTATATTAAATGAAATATATATGATCCTAATGTATTTAAATTTTTTAATCTATATTTTACATTTTATGTATATAAATAACATTTAACATGCATATATTTAAATAAAAATATTAAAAATAAATTAATCTTTTTTATAATTATTATATATCAATTATTTCTTATCATAAGAATATCTAGTACATTGCATGGTGAAAGTAATTATTATTTAATATATTAAATTTTAGTATTCATAAAAATTAAGATATGAAATAAAAAATTTATGATTCATAAGAAACTTATAATATTTATTGGACATATGTATTTATGATAAATTATTATAATTATTCATCATGTTATAAAAATTAATTTTTAATTTTTATTATAATAATTGAAATATCGCTTAAAAGTAAAAAATATTTATTTATAAAATTAAAATTAAGTTCAATTGCTACTTTTACTTATTTCAATACCTGTTATACAACTTATAACTACTTTATATTTACTGATTATGAGAATATTAAAATTTTAAAGTGACTAATGTCCACACACACACACACACAAATATATATATAATTTTGTATTTATGTTTATTGAGAGGGTGAATCTTAGATACTAGTTATTCCTTTGTAATCATAGGGTCACAAGTTCAAGTTACAGAAATAACCTCTTTGTTAAAAATACAAAAGGAAGCCACGTATATAACTTTTTTGTGTTTCTATTGATAATTATAATTTATCAAATTCACAGGGTATTTGGTTGACTGGAATCACCATTTTATTCTTGATTTATTATTAATAATAGATTATTCCCTTATTTGGTTGAAGAAAATATACAGAATCTATAATCCAAGGGTTTACTTATTCCTTAAGTTTGGGGAATAAGTAAACCCATCACCCCTACCTATCTTTATCTATTCCAATTCTATACCAAGTGGTTGGGAATAAAATTGAGAAAAAGTTAGACAAAATTATCCTTATGAATCCACATAATTACTTAGATATAATAATAATAATAAGAAGAAGAAGAAGAAGGAGAAGAAGAAGAAGAAGAAGAAGGAGAAGAAAATTAATAATAATAATAATAATAATAATAATAATATTAATAATATTAATAATATTAATAATAATGTAGTTACTGGAGGTTTAGGATATAATGTAAAATGATAAATATATACTACCTAATACGTCCTCAATAATCTTTTATAATACCAATTATTCCTCAACCCTAATAAGAGGCAACAAGAGAATACAAGAATATTCTATCAATGATAGAATAGTCATTCATTATTATTATACATATATTACATTTTATTCTATCCATCGTCTAAACAACATTTTACTGTATTACATTATGAACTCTTCCATCCCTCCCAAACAATAATTTTCTAATTTTATATTCATTTTTTATTATAAATCATTCAATTCAATTATATTACATTCCATTCCATTAAAAATCTTATATCCAACCAAACATAACCTAAATCCAAGGCTTCGTCCTCAGTCCTCCGACATCCAAGCGGCTGCCTTCTTGGGCGTCGCTACCACCATTCAGGGGCATTCTTCCCCTTTCTAGAGAGTCTTTTGTCTTTGATTTACCAAAATTTTCATCTACAGGTTAGATCCTTTTTTACAGTTGGAGCTTCTAATGGTTGGCACAATTGATAAATTTTGCCCAATTGACGTGGGTACTTCTTTTGGATTCAGATTTATTTCATGTTTGTATATGTGTTGAATCCTTAATCGTCAACTTTTCTGATAGGCTGTTTGGTTCAAGGAATGGAATAGGTAAGGAATAGAATAATTATTCTTAGGAATAGAAAAGATTAGGAATAGAATAAAATTGGTATTACTTTGTTTGGTTCAAGGAATGGAATAGATAAAGAATTTATATGCCAATATTTGGTTTGAAGATATAAACTTGGAATGACAAAAGAATAACTAACAAAAAGATCAAAATATCCTTGTCCTTATCCTTATCCTTATCCTTATCCTTACGACGACGACGACGACGACGACGATGATGATGATGATGATTATTATTATTATTATTTTTATTAATTATATTTATTTTAACAATTACTAAATTCCTTATTATTATAAAATCTATTAAACTTATTAATTATTTTTTATTTGTATTATTAATTTTTTTCTTATTATTATTAAATTTATTAAATTTATTAAATTTATTATTCTTATTATTATTTATTATTATTATTAATTTTCTACTAATTTTTATTCTTATTATTATTATTTTTATTAATTATATTTATTATTATTATTATTAAATTCTTTATTTTTATTAATTTTATTAATTATTATTATGAAGTTCCTTATTATTATTAATTTTCTTCTTATTATTATTAATTTTATTGTTGTTGTTATTATTATTATTAAATTCCTTAGTATTATTAATTTTCGTCTTATTATTATTAAATTTATTATTCTTATTAATTTTATTATCCTTATTATTATTATTAACTTTCTACTTATTATTATTCTTTTATTATTATTATTATTATTATTATTATTATTAAATTCCTTATTATTATTAATTATATTTTTTTATTATTATTAATTTTTCATATCAGATATAATCTTTTGTCAGAATTAGTGAGATGCCATGTTTTTAGCTTTAAGAATGTCTGTTGGTGTGATTAATGCCATGTTACTTTCTAATCATCTGCGTAATCTAATGCTTATTCGAATAGAAGAGTCCTATGGATACGAATAGAGACATTTGGTTTATAACATGATTCTCAAATTTTTACTATCACAAGTACCTACACGTGCATGCACTGAAGAGCTTAAGCCCAAAAAAAACGAAAAGAAAAGGGAGTGGTAATAGAAGCAGCAGCAACCAGTTGCACTGCATTTCACATTCACCAAGACTTGCAATTGTAGATTTTGATATGATACAACGGAAAGGAAATGACATGTTTGGTATAATCACAACTATAATTTATTTGTTAATTATTATTTAGAATTTCAAGTCCAAACTAGGTCATAAAAAGTATCATCAAAGAATGAATTGAAAATCCCAAAAGAACCAAAACAACAGACAAGAGAAGCCAGATATAATATAATACTGTAAAGCAAGTTAGAAGTAAAAACAAAATCTAAAAGTACGTCCATATGATGAGATAGATGTCTCCAGCACAATCAGAATGTGACTAATGCGACCTCTGAAGTCACTTCCTGGCTTGTTTATTCCTCTTCTTAACACCAGATTTGGCAACCTTCAGACTCCTATGCACGGCACTCAACCTCGCAAGAGCTGCCTTCTTTAGATCCGATCTGTAGTAGTTATTAGTAACCTGCAATGAGCGACAAGCAAATCAATTCTTAACAATGTTAACAAAATAACAAATAAATAAACACAATGAAAAGATAACCATTATCACCCAATACCCATTTCAAATAAACATAATAGTTTCACATTTCAGAATGCTAACAAAGCAACAAATAAATAAGAAAAAACAATTACAATATCACTTCATAAACAGTTCCAACAAAACAACATAATTAGATTATGAAGAAATGACTGCATATGAAACAACCAAAGGAAGCAATGAGTAAGAAAAGCAATTCCGAAAATTGACGTTTTTTCGAAAAACAAACCAATTTTGTATAGTTAAAGAGAATTGTAGATAAATAGAATTTCTTAAATCTCAACACATCATAAACATATGACCCAAAATCCATAAAGTTTAAACTAAGAAGTCAAACCTAAAAAGTACATTCATAGAAGAATCCTTTAGAGATTCTTCTTACGTGTTAAAGGCTCATCACTGCAGGCAAAACCAATATGATCCAACAGATGGGATGCTTCCATAAATACATTTGATGTATCTAGAAATCACATGTCGAAAAAATAACAAATGAAACAACAGAGGAAGCAACAAGCAAGACAAGCAGCACATAAAATCAATTTTGTTCGGAAAACATAAAATTGAGAATAGTTAAAGAGAGAATTGGAAATATATAGAAATTATGAAATCACAACACCTAAGAGAAATACGAAGGCACAGATCGACACATGACAAAATCCATACAAATTAAGATAAGGAGCCAAGCCTTAAAAGTATATTTCTTAGAAGAATCTTCGTCAAATTCTTCTTACATGTTAAAGGCTCATCATTGCAGGCAATACCAGCATGATCCAACAGATTGCAAGAATACATTTGATATATCCCGAAACCACATACTGACAAAACAACGAAGTGGATAGTCAACCTCATTACAAAGGACATATTCAATAAGTTTTCTATAACTAAACCAGAGCATAAACAGTATAAAAGAATGTAAGCTCTATCTTGAACAATAGCCAAAGGATTCAACAAAGTTACTCAACAAGAATGTTTATCCAAAGAAAATGAACAAAGCAATTCGAGCAGTAGCAAAAAAGCTAAAGGTTTGCAATCATTTACAAACATTTCAATCAAGAAGGACTCGTACAGAACAATTATCAGATTAAAACAAACCAATAAAGAGCATCAATAAGCAAAAGAGACGGAGCAAACATGAAAACGTACTTGGTTCTCGACAACCTTAGCCATGCGACAGAACTCTTTGTTGATGACAGAATCGTGACGCAAAGCATCAGGCTTGTACTGTTTCTTCGTCTTGGTCGTACTCAGAACAACAGACAGGTCCTTGCCACCAGCCTGAATGCTCACTGTTTTCTTGTTTGCCAACCCTAAATCGAACCCTATAAAACCAAAACATCAATTTCTTGCACCCACCTCCCAATACCCATGAACCAGATCAGGAAACACAAAAAGTTCCAATTGACATATAAATTTAGAGAATAAAAAAAAATACCAGTGTTTGTAGGAGTTGAGGTTATAGAGATTGTTGGGCTCTTTACTGAACTGAACTTTGGTGTTTCCTCTACCGAACTGCTTCACTAAAAAAGAATTGTTCCTCTTCACTATCTCCCAAACCAACTGTCCTGGAGCAGTCGTCATTTTGATCTCTCACTATCTGTTGGTCGCCGCCGCTGCTCTTCCGCAAGAGAGTTTACAAGAACTTAATACGGGGGTAGAAATTGTCCAACAGAAAGAAAGGTTGCATTTACCTATTTCAGATGTGTGCAAAATAGGTAAAGACAGGGGGATAGCATCTTTAGCTATTCCCCCATGTCCACGAATCATTAATCTACGGAATGGTTATTCCGTTCGTATTTTTCTAACCAAACAACGAGTACCTAATACGTAAGAATAGATGGGTACGCGTGCAATCCTGTCATCATTTTAGATAAATGCTCATGCAGTAGAATTTTTGAGGATGGATAACTGCAAATTGATTGACATAGAATGAAAAGAGCGTTCTATTCCAAAATTTACGTCATTTAATTTCCCTTGCTGAAAGCTCCTTCATAGATACGTAGTCAGTTCCGATGGGTTAGGAGGATCTTTCTTCAGAAAAGAGAATCCGAAGGGAAGTGAAAAAGGATGTGAAGTTTCTAATAGGGCTTCTGATTTTCCTTCACCAATCCGCTCGTGAGAAACGATGAAGAGACTTGGCACTGACAAATAATGTTGATTTGGCTTCTTGTTTATATCTGAGACCTTTAAAAAATTGTGTCTTGGTTTTAGGTCATATTTTATTGTATCTCTTTCAAGCTATAATATTGAACATGTTATGAACTTCAGAGTATATGATCTATCTTAGGATAGTTTTTTGAGATGCATTATATGTCGTGTTCATTATCGTCCACGGGTATTAAGGGTCAAAGATTCATGATAGGCTTCTAGCAAGGTAAAATAAGGCATCTGTGTGATCAAGTGAGTGTGTGTAATATGGCAGATAATTGCTTCAAAGATGAAGTTGGCATGTTTTCTCCGTTTGGTGTTCAAGCATTGACGGGGACAAGGGTGATATCTGAAATTCTTGGACACGTCCAAAATGAAAATGTAAATTTTAGTTCTGACAAATGGCCATTGATGCAAGCAGCTTGAGAATGAGAGGATTGAAATAACAAAACCTGTTACTTGGATAGCCGCAATAATTGAAGAATTCAAAGTCATCAAATACAGAGTAATGGCGAGTATAAGACAAAACGTAAAAACGTGCTCGTATGATTGGGATATATACCGCACTTAGCAGGATTGATCATTAATATCAAACAAACTATTCATCAGCTAGGCGTTTTGGTAGGTGAATAGATCATTTGTCCATCTTACTTGGCAAGACAAAGAATCATGTTTTGTGTTAGAAAGGATGACCTCCGTCTTCTCAAGCAAGCAAAATGTCTCGTCACTCGATCTTACTGATCTTAAGGGTAATGCATAGGGGATCAATAGCGTCGTATGTGGAATACATCATGCTGGCTCTCCAATCTTAACAAGACTTGACATCTTTTTAGAGACGTTGAATTGTGAAGCGGCGAAAACAGTGAAGTTACTGATTTCTTCGCCAACATTGGGTATTTCTTATCCCAGTCAATCATCAAGGATCAATTTGGTTGGAACAAAGGAATGAACAGGAAACATAGGGCCTCGGTTGTCGCCTTTTCTCTCTTTTAAAAATGCGAACCCAACCCATACCTCTAATTCTAATCCACTGTATCAAATGGGAAGATATAAATTTAAAAGGAAGTGGTAAATTGTAAATAATCATTTTTTCCTAGAGTAACTACTCAAAACATGCAAGCTACGGAATCATCGATTCAGATACAGTTGAGCAACTTGAGAGGAAAACTCTGAAGATTTGGATTTTTTCTTCCACTTCAAATGGTGTAAACTTAGGCCTCCTCACGGCATAAGGTTACAAAGACATGATGATTCATTGAATGACCGCCTTTGACACTCAAATGTAGACTGGAATATGGAAATTCTTTCCTAATAATCAGAATGATAACAATATAAGCAGAATTTATTATTCGAAAATCTAAAGAATAATTGGTACTTCCCATATTTAACCCAACAATAGTATGCATAAAAATCTAAATAACTTACAGTTGACTGCAATATTTCGGTGTTCTGATTAGTGCATTCTTTTGTCATGCTGCTGTATTACCTCCAAGCCTTCTTTCGGCAGCAATTGCAGCTGCCATAGAAGGTGGCAAATGCCTTAGACTAGCAGGTGGTTCTTCATCAATACTTGATACTGTTGCAAAAAGGGATTCAACGTCTTCAAGCGTCAAAACAGGCTGATCCTGATTCTTTGTATTCCCGCTAATGAAGGCACTGGAGTTTCTACTTCTGTTCATTTTATATATACTCTCTTCCACTGTGTTCTTAACCTAACATCCCAAATTGGAGCAAAACAGAGGCATAATTAGTTATCATAAGATTGGTAACCTTCATAACAACCTCAATACAATTTAGAACATAACCGGTCAAACAAAATATGAAATTCTTTTCAAACAAAAACCAACTGAAAGATGATTGCCCCTAACCTAAAGATTTACATCTCATCATTGGCCATGACAATAAATGCAACAGACAAGACCAGCCTCTAGATTAAAAGTGAAATATAACTACAACTTTCAACACCAATATATGAAAAATAGAATAGGAGAATCCTGAAATTTAAAAACAGCAGAATCACAGCTAAGGTCACTACAAGAACATCAAAGTTGTATTCTCCCATGTATCTATATTATGGATAGGATATGTGTGTAATACCACTAAAGAATAACCTATTTTATCACCACTACAATTGTTGTTGTACAATCGTGTGATAGATATTGGGAAAATATTTCCTTCGCGGACTCCTTTCCATGCTTTTCTCTCTGCATTATAATATAGAAAGGAGGCACCAATTGAAACTGTTACAGCAATAGCATTCACATTCTCCTTGAATCTGTGAATATCCAATCTAAAACACATTTCTTTTGTGTTGGCAAGCATTTGTTTTCACACGCTATCGTAAGGCAGCACTTCTACATGTGGAGCACCATGTGAATGCACATTTATTAAATGAACAACAATTCAAATCATTTCCCCTTTTCCTCCAAAAATAATAAAATAAGCAATGTCAAACTAAAAAAGGAATATGTACATACTATGAACCGATGCACGAGAGTCTTATTCTCCTGGCCAATTCGATGTACCCGACTAATTGCTTGTGCTTCTGCTGCTGGATTTAGAAGTGGCTCCACGAGAACAACATGTTGTGCTTCTAAAAGATTAAGGCCATTAGCTCCATGTTGAACCAAGAGCAATAAAACCTGTACACGTCTTCTTTCTAGTGGTGTACTTGTTTTGCAAGTTCTTTTGGCACTGCTTTTCTCTCCTCTAAATTCACTGATAGCAGCATGTGCTTTCCTGCATTTTTGTGAAGCAAGAACCATAAATAAAAAACCTAAGGTAAAGTGCAGGCCACCACATCTTATCAAATGTTAAAAGTCAGAAGACTGTTCAGGGCACAAAGCAGCCACCTGCCACCTTTCATCCGGATGTATGTGATATCATTAGCCCTGAAAGCATGTTCTAAGACATCAAGGACATCATTCCAACTGGAGAAAACCAGAACCTTTGCATTAGGATCTGAAAACTTGATGGATAAAATGCGTCTTGTGATGGCCTCAATCTTCATGGCACAAGAAGAAAGAGAAGTTAAATAAAACAGATAAATGCTAAGAAATCATGCTCATACAAAAATCATAATAAGTTGATAGCACACTAGTAGATCTATTTTTCCTTTTACTCCAAATTATCATATAAGTTCATAGAATGGAAGTCTTTCACATTTGGAATCTCAATATTAGTGGTTTTTCAGTAAGCGATTCCATAGAGCAGTAAGGTACTTGTTCGAGAAGTAAACCTTTGTTCCATAGGAACCTTGAACAGTCAAAGATGCTTCATGTTTTTCACAATCTTCCACAGCATAGAACACATTGGCCATAGAAGATTTAACTTGCCTATCATCCGCATAGGCAATATTCCCATAATCAGTATGCTGGCGACATGTTGGGCACATTATCCATTTAAGTTGAGATTTATGATCAAGTAGTTTATGTTCAGTCATCGCAAACAAACCTGTACAAAACAAGAATGAAATCAGATAGACTTACCATAATTGTGACTCCATTATTATTCCAACATCCAGCAACTATGCAGTCCTTATCAGAATTTTGTGATCATATAACCCCA
Source organism: Erythroxylum coriaceum (assembly GCA_026874005.2). Classification (NCBI taxonomy): domain Eukaryota; kingdom Viridiplantae; phylum Streptophyta; class Magnoliopsida; order Malpighiales; family Erythroxylaceae; genus Erythroxylum; species Erythroxylum coriaceum. The sequence continues at coordinate 248,442 of JANQAP020000510.1, forward strand.
TTTCTACTCTTAGTCTTCAGTTGGTGCAAAGGAGTGAGCAAGAATGCCATTTAAGTATCATTATGCATCATATTAGTCAAACATGCCTAAGCTTAAGATACTAGTGCTTCAGTAAAACAGAATATTAATCCCATTCAATCAACAAACATATGTATCAACCCGTGCATGCTGGCAATATCCATAACAATAGTCCTAACACTGTTCCTGGTATTTCCTTTCTCCAAAAGATGCCATAGATGATATAGAACTCGAAAACTGAAAACTTACATTTACAACAAGTAAAGTGCCCGCATTGGAAAACCATCTTTTGACTGTTTAACTTTTCCTGACAGACTGGACATGCTTCATCATCTTTTGTGGCCAGACAATCATAGTTTTTGTTAGACATAGTGGAAGCAACCATTTCTTGCGTTAAAGATGAATTATTTGGACTTTCTGATTGCAGCTTCTGTTTTGATAGCATCAAACCCTGAAAATAATTGAGACATTAAAACAAAGGGTTCCCTGGCACTTTACCCATAAATTAATCAAAATTGCATTTCTGATCCATGATAAAATCTTAGGAGGATATCTACAAAAACCTAAAAACACAAGGTAAAGTTAATGGATGACAACCACACCAGATTTCCCTTAATAACTTTGCTATCATGGAAGTGAAAGTTAAAAATCTGCTACTGTTGAATGTATTAATTGAAAGGGCTAATATCTTCATCAAAATAGCAGCCTAAGTTTTATTCTTGGTTCATACCATTCACTATCAACTGACATTAGTTCAATGGAAGCTTTTGCGTGAAAGCAATAAACAAGTGGTCGAGTTGGTGGAGTAGGGGGGGCATGGAGCCAAAAGGTCCTGTGTTCGAATCCTCCTACCTACACTCTCTCGATCAAGCCTATCGTACAAGGTGGCCTAGTGCGGAGTACCTGGTTGGCGTGATTTGTAGGCTATTGCGTCAATCCGGAGGTTTACCCAATGCGCATCCAAAGGATAGCGACTGCGGGTTCCTCCGTTCCAAAAAAAAAAAAGTTAAACACAATGTTGCTCTGAAAAGATGTTCCGAGGAGCTCCACAACTATACTATAAAAGAACATTCTTGATCTTTAGAGTGATTTTAATCTCACCTTTAGACATAAAAATGTAAGATCTCCCTCTTATACATGTATTTTGGGGGACTGCAAAGTGGAAGGGAAAGAATTTTGAAGACATGAACTTTAGCCACTGCATAGTTATATGCATAAAATCTAGCAGCTGAAACAAATAGTTTCATCTGCTTAACTATGACTAATCTGTAGTGAGTAATCGAGTCCTTTCCTAGGGAAAAACTTCTATTGCAGATTTCAACATCTAATGAAACATATGCTCACATCCAACTGCTATTGTTGACATGCTTACATCCATTTTAGCACACACTACAAAGTACAGATAAAGCGTAAAATAAGAAGTGAAAATGAACCGATGGTATGGAAAGCATCCAAGAGAACAAGATATATTGTATAGTTTAAATCTTTCCTCGTACCTTCAAATAACGAAGCTTCCCTTTTATGCTTGACAACAAGGCCAAGGACATGAATTTTTCGTTAGAGTGTATAACACTTGCTGACTCTAGCTCATCTAGACCTAGAGCATCAAGCGATTTGTCATCCTCACTTTCTCTAAGATGCAAACGTGATGTTGCCATTCTAATTTCATCATGAGCAAACAGAAGCTGTGCTTGAGCAATTGCCAAGGACCTAGCATGGCCATACTCCTTCCTCATCGCCTTGGTAAATCAGAAGGACAAACCAAAAAGGAAAACAAAGTCAGACCAACAAAAAGGGTATGAGCAACAGGACAAAATTTCAAGCATTTGATGCACAGTTTAGCAGCTTCTAACAGCAAAATGAAGTGTTCATTGGGCAATACCTCCAGAATATGCAGTTGCTTCCTGGCTGCCATCATACCTTCTAATCCCAAATTAGCCTTGCAATGGTTTTTCACAACTCCAAGAATGACCTCCAATTCAGAGGGTAATTTTGAAGCCTGAAAGAAACTTAATAAGTAAATGATGTGTTATTTTTGGTGGTCTTCTTGCAGGCAGTTCATTAGTCTCACATGACTTCGTGCTTCCAAACAAGTCCATAAAGTAGCATCAGAATGTGAGTAGATGAACACTCCCCAGGCATGTGAAATTTATAATAGAAATTCCAAGAAGGTAAAAGCAATTTACCACAACTGTGTCTCTAACACTTCTCTTTCTTGATTCATCATTGATATCACTCACTGAAGATGGATTTTTCTGCAACTCTGATAAATTCCAGTAGAATCGATTTAGAGCAGAGTTCTTTTTCTGAAGATCTATTGCCTCTTCAGCAGATGAGATAAGCCCTCCATGTGACTTCTTAAGACGGAAAAGCCTTGCCTCATAATCCTGAAGAAGGAAGACGGTTTTGAAGGTCAAGCTTCATTTTTCCTTTTAATTTCTCCCATCTACTCAAAGTGATCAAGTATTAAAGGGAAAAACTGCTCATCACCTTAAACAACTCTTCTACTTCACAATGAAGACATGTTGGACCATCACCTCCAGATTGGCAAATACGACAATACCTCACACGTTCAATATCCTCTTCTTTTGGTTTCTGCATTGTCTGATCAATATCCAGAAGTTGATCTACTAGTCTTTTCCTAGATGTTTCTAATTGTTCCAAACGAGTCTGGATATGGTACTTCAAAGCAGTAATGCTACGGAAGCTGGATATGAGCCAAGAAAAGTTAGTTCACCAGAACATGCAGGCAAACACCTCAATCTAGAGGCACTTAGAAAGTTATCCCAAGAGCACAACTGCAAATGCTTTCGTCTTTATACCAAAAGATAATTGTTTAAAACTATCTTTAAGTGTCAAAATAACTAGCACCCTTCCATGCTCTCACTCATATTCTTCACTAAGATATCTCAATATCTATTATGAAAATGTGTATTAGTTCATCAAAAGGATTTTGCTAAGAACGATGGACTTTTATTTTGAGCATGTCAGTCACTGGCCACAAACTGAAACTCTCTATCATCACAGTGCAACTAAGCTAGTATGTCAAGTTATCAAGTTATTCAAGCATAACGAATGAGGCCTGAACCAAGAAACATCAATAGAGCATGACTCAACAATGTATAGGTTGCAACTTGTGACTTGTGAGAGAAAGAAACAATTGGATATAAACAAGCATCAAGATACAAATGCAGAAGAGTCGCTAACCGGGATATGATCTTTGATGATCTAGAGTTGTTCAGATTTCCTGAAACAGCCTCTTCAGTTTTTCTTATCAACTCATTTGAGAAATCATTGTTCAGCTCAGCATGATGAAGAGCATCCAACCACCAACCCGCATATTGATCCATTTTATCACTCAATGCATCAGAAACCTGTCAAGGATTTCGATTGTCCCCAAAATCAAGCAGTTGAAGAAACATATGAGATAAACAAAAATGGAAGAGAAAAGGGCATGCCTTGTGTTATGCAGCACACAAAAACGATGGCATGATAAATAGGATCATCAAAGGACCAAATTGAAAATGATGGGCTTGGATTAGAAGTAAGCAAAGCAAGACATTATAACCAATCTAACCTCCACTTCTTCTGCCTTATGAAATTTTCTTCAACTGGTATATGGTTTATGGATAACATGTAAGAGTGCCTCTACATGTCCTTTACACAAGGTAGTATCTTGCAGGAACAAAGCAGTTGTTTTGTAAATTTAATGATCAAATTTTGGAAGACTTGTAACGTGTGGAAGGAAAGTGCAGCTATATGTTTCATGAAAAAATCAGGTGCAGATTGGTAGATATAAATTTCTAAGGGACTCCTCATTAGGAACCAGTGTTGCATGAGCTAGCAGCAATAGATGTAAACAGTATCTTCACTTCCTTCTTGAAAAGAAAGAGATGAATATTTATAAATTTAACTGCATATTCTGTGTGTATGAGGACGAGAACAGAAGCTACCTGCATGTATGATTTTCTGAATTCATCTTGAACAATGCTATACTTTGATATAAAGACAGATAGGTACTTCTGTTTTAAATTGTCACATGCTGTTTTCAAGTAACTAATACTTGAAGACCTGAATGCATCACTATCTTGATCAATTTCTAAACATTGTTCCTTTCCATCAGTAGGGGAGTCTACAATGTCTTCTCCCCTAAATTTTCGCATCTGTGAAGCATCATCTGTTTCAAGACTGTGCCTATTTAAAATCTTTTCAGTGCTTCCAAGAAAATCATGTCCATTAGGTGAGAGTTGTGATGAGCATTCTACAGTCATAGGAAGAAGTTCACTTAGATTGTGATGAATGTGAATATTCAGCAAAGGGTCTAGACGAAAGTCTTCAGCATGCTCTGCAGTCAGAGCTAACGCTTCTTGGTACAATAACACTGCTTCAGAAAAATTTTGCTTAATTATGGATATCCCTGCGAGCGCATTTAAAGCAACAACTAATTTCCTTAGAGCTTCCTCTCCTTCCACCTTAGTCTTACCGACAAGAACCTACAAAGGAAAAGATAAGAATAAAAACAAAGGTACATATTAATATTGAGTGCAAAATTTACAGAAGAGACTGGTATTTGACTTACCATCAATATTTCCTCCATAGTCATAGGAGATTGCTGCACAGAACGAAGACCAGAACTTCCTACTTGAGGGTGGCAGCAAGCTTGACGAAGCTTCAAGAGTGAGTTAAGTAACTTAGCAGCTTCATTAGGTGTGATTACATGACAGGCCAAAACATCGGAAGATACAGAACCTAGATGAAGAGAACACGGTCATGTTAGAAGGTTTCAAAGTTTCTTTCCCATATGGCATATCCATTAATCCATTATTTGCTTCTAATAGACACTTATACAAAGATTCAGGACAACCATTGACAACCTGGGACTTTTCTTTTGAGAACATCATCTTTCAAACTTTCAATAACTTCACGGGCATAACTCACACAAGTTTCGTGCTGCCTCTGATAGAAATGCTCTTCAATTGCTGAGAAAGTGAGCCAAGAGATGCACTCTTCCTGAGGTGGAATTTCCAACTCATCAGCAACTTCTTTTTTTGAAGAACGCCACATTATCTGTTTGAAGAATGTATGAGTAAATTCCATTGCTCCCACATATCTCCTCTGTATGAGAAGAAAATCTGAAAGGTTAGGATTATGTATAAGTTTATCAAGAATAAGAATTGCACAAAATCCAAAAAGTAAATTATTACTCGATCATGGCTTGAACATTATGAAAGAAAAAAATTTTCTTGTCCCTTGATCAAGAAGAAAGGGGAAAAAGACCAAGAAAAAGGGTGAACTAGAAAGAAAACGAACTACTCCTCCTCAAACAGAAAATTGGGCGCATACACAAACAAATTAAAAGAGAAAACCCTACGGCTCTTTTCTCATTACACATATTATACACTGGTACTACCAGTATGACCTAAAGAGCTACATGCCCCAATATCCATAACTTGTAGATACTTATCTATACTACTGAATATTCCCAAGAAAAGACTTAGTTTCACACCTCATATGGATCTCTTATAACATCAATCCACCATCTTGAAACATCAAAAGGGCTTGCTTTCAGGAATCTTAGAAGTCCATAGAGGTCATCAAGTTTGCGTTGTATTGGGGTCCCCGTAATACACCAACGATATTTAGCAGATAATCGAAGAGCCATCTCTGTGGCAGCAGCTGAATTTGTTTCCACCATTTGGGCCTCATCCAAGCAAATTCTCCACCAATATATTCTGGTGAGAAGTGTTGGAATAACAGGGTACCTGTCCACCATACAGCATCAGATACATGATTTCTCTTGAAACACCTTTCTCTATCAAAAAAGAGAGTTGTTTGATGGCTGGATCTTTTGGCATCAGACATGTTACTTCTTTGAATAAGCGCAAGACGACAGATTGGGCATGTTATCATCTAAATAGCACCAAATGGTGTCACCCATGTACAAAGGTTTCAGCAAAAATTCTCAATGTGATGCATCATGTCAATAAATCTAGCTGAAGTTAGTATTGTAAATGTCTGTTACATGTGAACATAAATCAGGAATAATGGTTAGAATCCCTAGAATTAGCTCCTTAGAAT
>JANQAP020000510.1:269149-290864 GCA_026874005.2 Erythroxylum coriaceum
GATAACATATGTACCAATAGAATGGTGACATATGGACTAATGGAATGATGACACATAAATTAGTTTGACTTTCTTTAAATTTTCTAGAGAAAATGAATGAAAAAGGCAATAGAAGTGAGAGTGAATGTCGGCCATAAGGTTAGAAGAGGGAGAAAAATGAAAATAAGAATAGAAGAAGAGAAAAAGGGGGAGAGAAGAGGACAAGGAAAGAGGTTATCAAGGTAAGTTGAAATTCTGGTTTCAATTTCATCTTTCTCTTTTGATCTATTTTTCATATCTTTAGAGCACGAATTTGAAGAAACTCAAAGAATGAACATTGTAGATATAGGTCTTAGCTTGACCTCTGTGAAAGTTTCCCTAATAGTGCCTATGATAGACCCTTATACAGGAACCTTGTATTGTTTCCTAATTTTTAAGGACCTTAGAGTTCGAATTAGTGAAACTATAAAACATGAAAAATTATTATTGATGTCTTATTAGTGATTCTGTGAAACGGCTTAGTTTGAAGATGCCTTGATAATGATTTATTTTGGTTTGAGAATTAGTTGCCAGTCTGTTTCTTACCAGAAATAGGATAGAATTTGGATGGAGATTATATTTTAAAGGGAGATGTTGTTTGTACAATTTTTAGATATAATAAGAGTAATGGAAGTCTTGTTTCATGGGGTATAAGAATCATGGCATTTGGATCTTTATAGAGAGAGTTATGATTAAAAGAAGATAGCTTGTTCATAAAGAAACATTAGGAAGAACAGGATGAAAACATTGCAAATAAGGTTAGGTTAGCTTGATGTTTGAGGAGACATTGATCTGAACTAGTAAGTGATTTATTGAACTATTCAAATATGATAGAATAACATTTATGATGATTGATCAGGGATGAATTTGGTTGTAGTATTGGTGTTGAATGTATGCTGGGAATTTAATGAATGGATTGGTTATGTTTTGTTTTGATTTTGATGCTTAAAAGACCATAATTTGTGAACTACCAAATGAATTATTTGAATTAGAATTGGAATTAAAGAAGAATTGATGAGGAATTGAAGTATCTTTAAGGTGTAATTAAGGTATAATTGATGAATTATCATGAAGGTGTCAAAATTTGGAAAAGAAGTTAAGGGAAAGTAAAGGGGAACTTTCGGTTCACCCATCCCACGATCGTGGGAATTGTATTGGTCCCTTCCCACTATCGTGGAAATGCTTGACAGTGAGAAAGAATTGTGTTTTGTGTTTTGGTTGAATCATATAAGGATAAGGCACTATACATAAGTGTATTTGGACTTGATTGAGGCTTAAAATGAACTTAGTTTGATATTAAATCAATTGGCTAAGTGTTTGAGGAGTTTAGGTTCTTAAATGATATTACAAATTAATAATTGGATTGTTTGATATCAATGTACCTAAAGCTAGAATTTTTAAGCTATTAAAGAAGTGAAGGTGTTCTTATGAATGCAAATGTGATTCAAAGGACATGAACAATGTGAATTAGTATAAATGAATGAGAATTAGGGAAATTGTGTGAATATAAAGCATTAATAAAGGATTGATGAATGTATGATTGATGAATTAAGGGTAACCAAACTTACATAAGGCATAACCTAATTGCAAACAAGTTATGGACAAGCTATAATGAATGAATGATCAAGATTTGTGATTAAAGACATATACCCAGGAAAGTCAATTAAGCACGCATTAAACATGATACATATACATGTGCATGGTTGAACAATTATATAATTGATCAATTTAGCAATATGTGGATTATGTGTGTATTGTATAATATAGAAGCAAAAGTTGACCGACAACATCCAAACATTACCAAATCGTCGAGGCAATAACTCACCTGGAGTATACTGTGAGTTAACCTAGACGTGTCAACTCAATTATATGTGGTTTTCTGTTTGAGTTATATGTGTAGTAAGTTGACTTAGATGCATCTCACTATGCTTGAATTCTTACTCTCATTTAAATTTTTACATAATGAACTGTTACTGGTTTGATTGTGATAATTTCGGACATCAATTATAACTGCTCATTGTATGTACATTTGATTGAATAAGTGACGCTATCATTATTATTGAATGCCGAACTAAGGTTTGATGATAAATATGAATGTGAATGTGAATGGAATAAGTGATACTCAACTGAGTTGAATGCCAGACTTTGATCTGATGATTGTGATAAATGACTGTGCACAACGAATGAAAGTGATTGATAGTACATTATGTTAGATGATGCATTTCATAACATTAATGTGCATGATCAAATAAAGGAGTTGTGACCGGAGTGACCAACCTAAAAAGAGCTAAAAGCTTAGAAATGTGCACACAGAGCCACAAGCTCAAAGATTAATGACCCTGGTATCCATAATGGGTACGGGACAGTATATGAAATGAGCCCGGTATCCACAATAGGTATAGGACAATATATGAAATGAGTCAGGTATCCACAATGGATACAGGATAATTAAATAGGCACTCGGTCACAACAAAATAAAAATAAAAGTAGAGTCTCATGTGCATTGCATCTATATTTTTACATGTACCATGTGAATATTTGCAAAGAATGACTGAATTGCATGGATATAATGATATGCTATGTTTGTGTATATGTGGATGATATGAATAAGATGAAATGAATGATTAAATTATCCTAAAATGATTATATGAAATGATTGTGTTCATAACGGACTTGGTTGAAATGTTTGTGTTTATAATGGACTTGTTGGAAATGCTTCTGTTCATAACAAACTTGTTGGAATATGATGTATTTTGCGATCAGGTACTAAATTATGAATGATGTGATATATGAGATTTGATTTTAAGTGATATGAAATACTAATTAAACTGTGTTATATACTTGCGATATTTATGTCTGTTTTGAGTGAGCACATCGATGATGGTTCACTCATAGAGTTGGTAAACTCATCAAAATTGCAACATTGTTTTTCAGGTTCAAGAGAAATCTAGCTAGTCTAGTTGAAGTAACTTCTGCATTTGGATATAAGTCAGTGTCAGGATCAGTTGTACCTACAAATGTCTTAGTTATGTTGTATCAAGGATTGTATCTCTCAACTTTTGTATAATGGACATGTGAATTTTGGAAATGTAATGAAATTTAAGACTGTATATGTTTGTGAATAACACTAGAATAATATGATTATTAGAATGTTTTATGTCATGTGCGATGAATTAAAAAGTAAAAAAAATAATTGATTTAATCATCTTAATGTGCCATTTTTGTAGAGTATGTTCCCGAATATCCTTCGATATATCAGGTATATGCTCTATGGGAGTGGTATGTTACATATAATCCATCAAACAAAAATTCAAGACATAACAATTCACAATTCACATTATGTTCATTTTAAATCTTTCATACCCCGGAATATGATAATTGAGTGCATATACTATTTTTCGCAATGTGTACCGAATTCATAATTCATGTGTGTATGCTAATGATATGCATGTGAATGAAATGCTCTCAAGGCTATTACTCATGTGCAATGGTCTAGGATTCTAACCCTTAGTATGTTTTGGAAACTGGATATTACACGTCACAAGTTTTTCTCCAGCTAGCTGTCACATATATGCTTTCTCATATATTCCAAAAGCTAGGTTTTAAGGAAATGGGACATGTGGCTTCTTGGTATCATGATGCATGTGACTTTTGTCCTCTATGTTACAGCCATCCCATATTTTTTCTTTATAATCAAGACTAAGTTCTAAAATGATAGTTGGCTTATTCTTATAATTCATGTCACAAAATTGGTACTATGAGGTGCCCTCCTATCTTGTAATTCATATAATATTTTAATTGTTATAGCCATGAGACAATGCTCACAGTTGTAACATCTTAATTAAAATGTTAAACGTGTATGCAATTCATTTAATTGCTTAGTCATGAGCCACAATACCTCACTCTCCATTTTTATAGTCTATCTTGTCTCCTCTTCTTGTAATCTTCATCTTCTTCTTGCTCTATGAAGACAAGAGAGTATTAATATCGAGAAGATGGCTCAATGAGTGTGCTTTCAGCTCACTTTAGTTATTATACTTCCAAATCGTACCTAAAATCAAATATGAGCTAAAGTGAGTGTCTTAAACATTTCAAGACATTAATAACTAAGTGTAATGGATTAAATATATCAACAATTAAGCAAATATTATTGTTAATACCTTACTTCACTCTATGTTATATGAAAAGGAAACTTTGTCACTCTATCTTTATTTGGAAGAAATTTTAAGATACTGCTTCAGAAGTTATATTATGTACAGAAAAATAAATATCTTGTAGAATTAGTATACTCTCTTTTAAATTTTCTATTTGAAAAAAGTATAAGTAATTATAAAAAATTACATAAGAAAGTTTAAGAATCTATAAAAAATGATTAAAAAATATATGTGCTAACTTATCAAATGAACTTATATGTTTTTAAAACAATAAAAACATTGTGACAAATTCTTGAAAAACTTTACTCCTACAAAAATAAAAAAGAGGAATCCGCTTCTACTTTAAGTTGATATTTGATGGATTCAAATTTTCAACTGTAGTGACTATTATAGCACTGCAAAAGTTCCTAAAGGAAGGAACATATACACAAGCTCTTTTTAAATAATTTCATAAAATGTGAAAAATATTTTATATTAATTAAAAGTATTTTGAACTAACCGCATATAAATCCCATTACATTTGAGAGTGATTGGAGGGCGATTCAGGAAGGATTTGACATTTCCTCTTTAGGCAACCTACGATTGGAAAAAATAAGTAAATTACTATTTTAGGGTTGGTAATGGACTCTTATAGGGGTCCTTCTTCCCCCCATAGGTTGGAGGCGAGTCAATTTTCTACCCTACAAAAAGCTAAAGCCATAAAAGCAAACAAAACCTAGAGTAATATGGTAACCTCGAATAATCAGAGGGTCAAGCCTAGGCACCTTCCCTCAGCTGTCAATCAAGGAATAGTCACTCCTCCACTTAAGTTACTACAAGAGGGAACCAAGCTTTGGACCAATATGATAGTAGGCTATTTTCTTATCAAGAGATCAACCTTCCCATAAATTCAGAACTAGGCACAGGTCAGATGGGGTGACAAGCAGCTCAAAATATCTAGCTAATTAAGGATGATACATTCCTCTTCCAGTTCGCAGACTGTGAATCACTTAGCAAGAACATGGAAGTTAGGACATGGAATATTGGCGGATAACCTATGTTTGTTAAGAAATGGGTCATTGGTCTTAAGCTTGACAGAACTTGAGTTGTAATTTTTCCTTTGTGGATTAAATTACACAATATTCCACTAGAGTACTGGACTCTGGATGGCTTGAGCTTCCTTGCAACCTCTGTAGGAAAGTTTATACCATTTGATTCAGCTATTGCCAAGCTAGAAAAAATATGTTTTGCTAGGACATGTGTATAAGTGAGTTTGAAGGAGGAACTACAAAATGAGTTGAGTGTTATGAAGCTTGATCTGGATGGAGAATTAGTCAAAATTGAAGTCCATCTATCTTATAATTGGAAACTATAGACAGAGAAAAAAAATAGAAGCTAACAGGAAAGAAATTTTCTACTGGGAGCTATGCTGAGTTGAAGGGAATTAAGGAGAGTTCAGCTCTATCTTCTGCTGAGGTTAGCTCAGGGAATGAAGAGAAGCAATCAGATATTCTGGAGGATACTCAAGATGTTCAGGAAGTGGAAAATGGACATATCTCATATCAGGAAGCTGAAAAGAATGAAATAAGAGAGGAGATTGGACTAGCTAATAAGTTGGAGACCTTCTTTATTGATAATTATGGGAATTCAGATAGAGAACATATAGTGACAACTCCTGTTACCATAAAGAAGTCAAGTAGGAAGAGGATAAAACATAATGGGGTAGATGAATAAATATCACTACTTTTGATGATTTTTTGGAATATTAAGGGCATGAATGAACCCTATAAAAGACAGGCTACAAAGGCATCATTTTGGAAAAACATACTATCATAGTATGAATGTTAGAAACTAGAATTAAGACACATAAAGTCCAAAATTCAATGAGGTTTCATGGTAAAAATTAAGAATATGGTTCCAATCATATTCATCAGTTTAATGGAAGAATTATGTTTGCTTATAATATACAAAAAGTTAATGTATCTTTATAGAGTTGCTTAGGTCTGTATGTTCATCTTCTATGTAAGCTTGAAAATTCAGAAATCTTCTTTAAGATAACTATCATTTATGCTTCCAACTAAACTATGGGATGACTTCTGTTTCATAAGCAACATGATGAAAAATCCTTAGATTATAGCTAGAGATTTCAAATGTGTATTACTTCCATTTGAGGCTCAGGGGGATAAGGTTAATCACTCCAATCTTGGCAGAGAGCTAGAAAAGGCGATTGCCAAGTTAGAGGTAACTGACTTGAAATACTGGGAATATTTTCACATAGAGAAATAAGAAAAAAGGTAGAGCTTTAATTGGGAAAAAAATAGATAGGGTTTTGTCTAATTAAAGATGGATGAGGTCCTTCTCTAATTCCCTTATGTTGTTTGGTTCACCCTTATGCTCAGACCATTCGTATAAGAAGGTTAAAGACTTTTCCACAATAAGGACAATAAATGCTTCTTTTAGGTTTTTCAGCTTCCTATCCAATGACAAAGGCTTTATATATTTAGTCAGGGAAGTCTGGTATAGTAACTCTCAGGGCTTTAAATCTTTTTAGATCATAAGGAAACTTTAGCTACTAAGAGAAAAAATGAAGTTGTTTCTTAAAACAAGAGGTCTCATAATAGAACTGAGATTACTAAAGGCAAAAGATGAACTAAAGAAAGTACAGAGAGCTTATTACCTCTTACCTCAGAACCAGAATTTGTAGTCTGAAGAAACTAGGATATTTATGGTATATAGGAAGGTTCTAAATGATCATAATTCAATGTTATTGCAAAAAGCAAGGACCGTGTGGATAAAGAAAGGAGATACTAATTTAAGATTCTTTCACCACCTTATCCTGGCTAGAAGGAATTCTAATCAAATTTAGAGATTGCTTAACAACAATGATCAACCGGTGATAGACAATACATTGCTTGAAGGTATGGTTACTAAATTCTATACGGAATTGTTAGCTTTAAGCGGATCTAGAGAGTTCTCTTTATAAGATCTGGTAAAGTTTATTGGGCCTCCCCCTTCCTAATGCAACGTGGAACTGATCCAACAGTCAACGACTAGTTAGGAAATAAAGGATATCCTCTTCTCTCTCAATCCTAGAAAGGCCTTAAGACTTGATGGATACAATGTATATTTTTTTCAATATACATGGATCATAACTGGCAAATTACTAGTAGAGGTTGTGCAGGAATTCTTACATTCTAAAAGGATGTTGGGGGAGTTGAATGCCACTTATATTTGGATGATTGCCAAAGTTCCTTATGTTAATTCTTTAAACGATTTCAAACTTGTTTCTTATTGCGACTTAGTGTATAAGGTGATTGCAAAACTATTGGATAATAGACTTAAGGAGCCTCACAAGTTTATGGTTTATCAGTCACAAGGTGCATTCATCCATACAAATCCATGTCAGATAATATTCTATTGGTTCAGGAGTTGATGAAGGACTACAATACCAAAATATCTATCAGAGGTTGTGTTATTAAAGTGGATTTCTTTAAGGAATTTGATAGTATCAATTGGAGCTTTATTCTCAACAATCTAGAGTGGTTTGTTCTTCCTCTAATATTTTTCTCATGGATTAGGGAGTGTATCTCAACACCTTCTTATAGTGTTCTCACTAATGGTTCCCCTTCCAAACTTTTCAAAGGATTAAATGGGATAAGGCAAGGGGATCCTTTATGCCCTTACTTGTTTGCAATATAGTTGGAAAAATTCAACAAAATGCAAGGTATTATACCTCATTTAGCTTAGTTTTTCATTATAAATGTAAGGTATTATAACTTCACCTTTCACTATAAATGCAAGGTATCATAACTCACTTAGTTCAGTTTTGTATATTACCTAATGATGTTTTGTGCTCTTGATCAAAAATCCTTATCAATCTTGCACAAATCTCTCATGGAGTTTTACATAATTTCTAGTTTGAAAGTTAATATTCTAAAAAGCAAGATATACTTCTCTAGTGATATCTCCAATATTGATAGCATTCAGAATATCTTACGATTGAACATTCAAAATCTCCCCTTTAAAAATAAAATTAATGTTTGGCATAACAAATCCCTTTCATAGGCAGGGAGTTCTGAACAACATAAACAATCATTAGAGCTCACACCTGGTTATTCCTAGGAAGATAAACAAATAAATTGAAAGATGCATGAAGAACTTCCTTTGGTCTGGGAAAGCTAAGGAATCCAAATGAGCCAAAATGAAATGGGAATTCCTTTGCTGGAGAAGACAAGGAGAGTTGGGGCTAGTCTCAATCCAGCTGGTTCAAACAAAAATAGTAGCCAAGAGGACTTAAAGACTTTTTAAAGACAAAGAGGAACTTTGAAGCAAATGGATAAACGAATACTAGTTGAATGACACTAATTTCTTGCAGTTGGAAGAGAATTAGGAGCATTTATGGCTATTCATCCAAATGTTGAGACAAAGACACATTATTTATCCTTTTATCAAAATCCATATTGGTATTTTTGAAGTCTATTGGCTCTGGTTTGAAAACTGGACTCCTCAATGTCCACTAATCAAAAGTGAATAGTTGCCTACTTTGGTTGGTAGGTTGACTAGCAGCACCAAAGTCTCTTTTATTATCAGTCAAAATGATTGGAAGATCACAGGTAGAGGAGCTGACAGATTGTAGGTTTTCCTTCCAAGTTATTTGCCAAAATCCTCTACCAAGGATAAAATCCTTTGTTCTGTTAGCAACAATAGAGAGTACCCCAATTCTTCTTTCCTTAATGTTATAAGACCTCGTGACCCAAACATACCTTGGTTCAATATAGTATGGAAAGGCTCTTTAATGCCTAAGGTTTCTTTTGTAGGGATGGTAAAAATAACTTGACCCGGCCCAGTCAAACCAAGCCATAGGCTGGGCCACAAGCTGGATGAGCATGGCCTGAGCAACCTCGGGCCAGGCATGGGCAGGACCCGAGCTCGAGCCAAATAGCTTGGCCTGTGGCTGTGGCCCAACAAAAGTCCACAAAAAATGATGTCGTTTTGTTTGTAGCAAAACGACGTCATTTTTTATATTAAAAAACTTACAAAGAAAAAACAACATTGTTTTACTTTAAGAGAGAAATGACTTCGTTTAAGTTACATACAACTTAAAAAGCAGAAGGAAAAAGAATTCGTTTAAGTTACGTGCAAGTTAAAAAAGCCAAAAGAGAAACAATGTTGTTTTGCTTCTAATAAAACCAGAAGAGAAACAATCCTTCTTCTATTCTTCACTTCTTCTTCTTCACATCATTTGTTCTGTTCTTCATCCATTCTTCTACTTCACTTCACCTAGTCACATTCTTCTTTCGTTCTTCTTCTTTGTGTCATCTATCCTTTACTCAGCTTCGTCGTCAACTGTTGTAAGTATGAAGTCACCAATTCCACTAACTAACCAACATATTATTATTAATAAGGTAATCTCTCTTCTCAAATTTGGTTTTTTTATTAATAGTTGATTGTTTAGAGATTATTGTGGTTTAGTGAAACTGATTTGGCTAATTTGTGAACTTTGTATGATTAATAATGGGACTAGAGGATAATGCATATATAGTGTTTGATGAAATGCCCTACCTTTTTAATGCATATATCATGTATGTTTAAAGAAAATGTTTTGTTTATGATTGTTTGTTCATAAATGAAGTTTGCTGTAAAAGTGAAATTTAGTCAGTAATCTGTCTGCTTGCTCTAACCTTTCCTCCATAAGTAGCTTAGTTCATAAATTTGTATTACTGTATGAATCGATACTGTGTTTGCATAACAGATTGGTAAAATGTTGAGAGATTATGTTATTCTTAATTTCTTTTTTACTTCAAATGAACTAGTTGATATTTATTAACAAGTTTTAGAGTAAGCGCAACCAATATTCAGGTTTTTGACCTATCTAATTTACAAGTTAAGACTAAAGTAAGTTCATTAATTTATTAAAGCATAGAGAGTTTGGTTCCTGGCAATACATCTACAATTGGAAGACAGGTAAACATCCAACCTTGGGGCAAATCATCTTTCACTTCATTGTTTCTCTTTTATTCTACTAAATTAAAACCATGACTCTTCATATACAAAAGATCTTAGGTGTGTTTAGCATATATAGGTCCCCAACTTAGTCAAAAGAATAGAAATTGTTTTAAGATAATCCAACTCCTCTGCCTTATTCGTTATCTGAGGGCACATTCAATCAAATGATGAGTACTTTTTTTTTGGGAATTTGTCATTTATTCAAAATCATCTTAAGTTTTGAGGCATTGCTTGTCGAAATTCACATGCCTAATTAATGAGTTTTTCAATTGCATATAGCCTTATATTTTAGCAGGTAGAATCTCACATTTGCATTAAAAACTAAAGCGTGAGAGATGGTATAAGATACATTGTCCCAATACCCCTTCCTCCTTATGTTACTTACCAATTATTAGATTATGTGAAAAAGACACCCACCCACCACCCACCTTTATCTAATCCCTATCAACTAACTAAAAGTAAACAACATGTTACCTTATCTTTTCCTTGTAAGTAATCATAATCATAAAATGGTAGGTTTGTAAGTTTTGATAGACTATGAAACCAAACATGTCTTTTCCTTAATATGAGCTACAAATATATACATGGTTCATGGTATGTCTTTTCCTTAATATGAGTTATGAGCTACAAACGTATAGTTTATACTTGCATCAATTTGTACAAGTAACTTATAGTTTATCTAACCTATGTGTCTATGCTTAAATCAATTTGTACAAGTAACTTATCATTAGAAGTATAATTATATAATACTGGTAATTGTTTACAAAGCGATTTTAGTAGACATATTATTTTGGTATCTTCTTCGGTCCATGTCCATTATATAATGCTAATAATTGTTTACAAAGCAATTTTAGTAGACATACTATTTTGGTATCTTCTTCAGTCCATGTCCATTGAGTTTTTGTACTACATTTAAGTTGTAATTTTTTTCGTTCTTTTACTAAATCTTTAAGAAATTATAAGTGTTGACAAAAGTATTAATAAGCTTTCCACTAAGTGAAATTTTTTGTTCTATATGTATTATGTTTAGATGAATATTTCTACACATAGTACAAATAGGCATTTAATTACGAATAAATAGATTACTAATAAACAGGTATAGAAATAAAGAGAATTGATAAAAACTTAAAAAACACAATTAAACATACCTACTGTGCTTGTTATCTTTTGAACGCTAATTTTTAGGCTTAGAATGAGAGGAGAAGAGCGAATCAGGGCTAGGATAATTGAGTAGTTTATTTTTTTCATAAATAATCATTCTGAACAAAAACGCGGAAAACAAAGAATGGTTATTAATTATAAAGAATTAAATAAAACTACGATAGGGGATGCATATAAATTACCTAGAAAAGATATATTCTTCTAAATAACAGATATCACATATGCATATATTATTTAAATGCCATAGAACATGTTTTTCTTTCTTAATTTTCAATTTCTTGTTTATATGAAGTTATATCTTTGCTTATAAATTCTTTATAAATTTCATTAGTAACAATATGAAAAGGTTTTATTGGTTCTATAGCATTGAGGAATTCAGTGGTATTTTTTTTCTTATTTCGTTATCTAATAAAAAGTTTAATACTATACTAGTAGTTTTATAGGTAATAAAATTCCTTAAAGTGCTAATATTTGTTAATCCTCTAAAAAGTTTTTCTAATTGGATAACTAAAGCTAATCTATTAGACCATTCAAGTAATAACTTTTCTGGTGACAAAACACAATCTAAATTAAGAATTTCTTCTGGTCCTAATGTTATATATTTTGGTGTATATTCAGTAAGAAATTTTCCTATTTTGTGATCCTTTCTATAATATCCAAAACGATTTGATTCATCCTGTTCTATTGGTTTATAATTCCATTGATAGCTAGGTTTATCTTCTCTTTTTCATTTTTCTACACTTTGACTTGTTTCAGGTTGTTCTTCTGATTTTTGTTATTGTTGTTGTCGATCTGTATATATCTCTTGTTGATCGAAATCATACCCATAAATTATTTCATCTTGATCAATAATAGGGTTAATAATTTCATAATTTGATAATTGATTTTCTTTAGTTAAAGTTAACATTTTTACTAAGTGGGTAATTGATTCTAATTGTTCTTTAATATTTTGTTCTATATCTTCTATGGTTTAACTATGGTTAAAGGAGATGAGTTAGATGGCTCTGATACCAATTTTTGTTCTTTAATATTTTGTAGTTTTTAACTGCAAGAACAAATCTAGCTGGAAATTCTGAAAGGGTGGTTAAATTGGTTAAATAAATAGTGTCTACAAACCCACTTTGGAAAAAGAGATAAGTGGTGAGTGCTTCAGCTCCAAGAAATATAATAACTCTTAGTCCATAATGTATACGATTTTGATGATAGTATTGGAAAATTTTTTGATCTTCTTTCCAATCATTGAGTACTTGAAAGCAATCATAGAAGATTTCAAAAGTAATTTTTCTCATTTCTTCCTTGAGAGCTTTGGTAGGTACTGCATTTATTTTTTCCATATTAATCAGTTTGCCCAAGGTTTTCATCTTTAATTCAGAAGGTTGTTTCTCAAGAGCTTGTTTATAATGGGGTCTTAATGATAGTTTTTTGAATTCATCTAAAGCTTTTTCTGCTTCAGTGCGGTTGTTATAGCTTCAATGGATTTTGTTACCTACAAAACTACTAGTATAGTATTAAAATTTTTATTAGACAACGAAATAAGAATAAAAAATACCACTGAAATCCTTAATGCTATAGAACCAATAAAAGCTTTTCATATTGTTACTAATGAAATTTATAAAGAATTTATAGGCAAAGATATAACTTCATATAAATAAGAAATTGAAAATGAAGAAAGAAAAAATGATCTATGCCATTTAAATAATATAAGAATATGTGATATCTGTTATTTAGAAGAATATATTTATGAATTTAAAAAATATTATTACAAATTAACTCGTACAGAATAAGAAATGTTTATACAAATATTTATTCAAAATTGCCTTATCCAATAAATAAAACAGTCGAAGATATATTTCCACAAAAACAATATAATAATCTAGTTGCTTATAATTTAGGTGGTGCTATTTCTATAGTAAAAGAAGTATTATCACAAAACTGTTTAGAAGCAAAATTACACAAATCATTAAAGCATAACGATATTAAACTATGTTGTTCTGAATATGCAGAAGTACCTCAACAATACGGATGCGAATCTTTTATCTATAAAAAACATAGAAAACATAAATATAGAAAACCTAAATATAACAAATATATATGGAAAAAATATCCCACAAAATGAATCAGAAATTCCTAGCTAAACCTTACAAAAGATTCTTTAGAAAAAAAGCCTATAGACAAATCAAAGCAAAGAAAAAATATTGTCCTCAAAATAAGAAAACATGTAAATGTTGGTTGTGTAAAGAAGAAGGGCATTATGCAAATTAATGTCCAAAAAGGAATCACAATAAATACAAGGAAAAAATCAATATTTTAACTTTAGTATTTAAAAATAATTTAGAACCTATAGAATCCCAATATGAAACAGATTTAACAATTTCTTCATTATATTGTTATGAACTCCAAACCTCCGCATCAACAACTAAATTCGAATACAATCTTTATTCAAGTGATTATTCAGAATAAAAAAGTTAATGTTTATATAGATACAGGTGCAACTATTTGTATAGCCTCTAAATCTTTATTATCAAATTGGACAAAATTAAATAAACCTTTACAAATTAGAATAGCATATGGAAGTATTAAATCTATTTGGTATGCAAGTTATTATAATAATATCATTATTGAAAATTACACTTTTATTATTCCTTCAATATATCAACAAGAATCAGGACTACCATTAATCTTAGGAAATAATTTCCTAAAATTATATAACCCTTTTTATCAATATTTGCACTATATAACTTTAAAAACACCCATAATAAAATCTTTAAATCAAAAATCCATAATTCTCAAAATACTTATATACCACACCACTTACTATAAAACATTAAAAACCATAATAGAAAAATTAAATTACTTACAATTTTATCTTCTTAATAATCTTACTTTACAAACTTAAATAGAGACCTTAATAGAACAAGTATGTATTGAAAATCCATTAGATCCTAACATAAACACCAATAAACAATTAATTGAAATAAAGTTAAAAAACCCAACACAATAAATTAATATTAAAAATACTATTCCTTATACCCAACAGGATGTACAGGAATTTATTACTGAATGTTCCGAATTATTTCAAAAACAATTAATAACACCAAGCACTAGTAAACATTCTACTCCCGCCTTCTATGTAAATAATCATTCTGAACAAAAACGTGGAAAACAAAGAATGGTTATTAATTATAAAGAAATAAATAAAGCTACGATAAAGGATGCATATAAATTACCTAAAAAATATTATATTCTAAGTAGATTAAAAGGACATCATTGGTTTATAACACTTGATGCAAAATCAGGTTATTGACAATTAAGATTACACGAAAGTACTAAACCATTAAGTGCCTTTACATGTCCACCTCAAAAACATTATCAATGGAATGTATTACTTTTTGGATTAAAACAAGCCCCTAGTATATGTCAACGATTTATGGACTATAATTTAGAAGGATTAGAAGAATTCATATTAGTTTATATTGATGACATTATTATATTTTCAAATAAAAATAAAGAAGATCATTTACAAAAAGTAAAAGAAGTTCTCACTCGATGTAAACAAAAAGGACTAATTTTAAACAAAAAGAAATTTAAATTAGCACAACAAAATATCAAATATTTAGGAATAGAATTTCATAATGGATTCTTAAGACTACAACCTAACACTCTTGAAAATTATACTAATTTTCTAACACTTTAAAAAACGTCACCGAAGTTTAAAAATTCCTAGGATTACTCAATCATATTTTTGATTAAGGATTTCTTAAAGATTTAGCAAAAGAACGAAAAAATTACAACTTAAATGTATTACAAAAACTCAATGAACATGGACCGAAGAAGATACCAAAATAGTATGTCTACTAAAATCGCTTTGTAAACAATTACCAACATTATATAATTATACTTCTAACGATAAGTTACTTATACAAATTGATGCAAGTATAGACACATAGGCTGGATGCCTTTTGTTACAACCATCCAAGTCAAGGAATTATCTTTTATGTAAATATATCAATGGGACTTTTAATCCCACTGAAAGGAAATAACCTATTCATGAAAAGGAAACATTAGAATGTATTAAAACATTAAGAAAATGGAAAGTAGATTTATTACCCATCGAATTTATTATTCAGACTAATTCTAAGTATTTATGTGGATTTATTAAATATAATATTAAAACAAATTATATTCAAGGACGCCTAATTCGATGGCAATTAGAATTAAATTAATATAATTTTCAATTATATTATATCAAATATTCTGCTAACAGTCTT
Organism: Erythroxylum coriaceum; assembly: GCA_026874005.2. Taxonomy (NCBI): domain Eukaryota; kingdom Viridiplantae; phylum Streptophyta; class Magnoliopsida; order Malpighiales; family Erythroxylaceae; genus Erythroxylum; species Erythroxylum coriaceum. The sequence continues at coordinate 284,736 of JANQAP020000510.1, forward strand.
GCAGATACATTAACCAGAGGATGGAAACTGCTATTCTTAGTCTGAAGGAGTCACTTAACCAAAAGGAAACTGAATTATTAGCACTACAACAACAAGTGGGAAGTGTCACTAAAGAAATTAACCAAATTAGAGCAACCATTACCCTCCTTGAAAAACAAAAACTACATACCAGTCAATCATCAAATGTACCCCTATCTATCCAACTTATTACTCCTCAACAAATTACCCAAACAGTTACACTTGTTTCTCATAAAAAAGATGATTTCAAAGAATCCAAAGTCTATGTCATCTTCAATGGACCCATGGCCGGGATATATGATGAATGGCATAAAGCTGCCGTCTATATCAACGGAAAACCCTCCATTATCTATCGAAGCTATAACAACCACACTGAAGCAGAAAAAGCTTTGGTTAAATTAAAGAAACATCATTAAGACCCCATTATAAACAAGCTCTTAAGAAACAACCTTCTAAATTAAAGATGAAAACCTTAGGCAAACCAGTCAATATGGAAAAAATAAATGCAGTACCTACCAAAGCTCTCAAGAAAGAAATGAGAAAATTTACTTATGAAATCTTCTATGATTGCTTTCAAGTACTCAATCATTGGAAAGAAGATCAAAAAATCTTCCAATACTATCCTCAAAATTGTGGACTATGGACCAAAAGTTATTTTATTTCCTGGAGCTGAAGCACTCACCACTTATCTCTTTTTCCAAAGTGGGTTAGTAGACACTATTTATTTAACAAATTTAACCACTCTTTTAGAATTTCCAGCTGGATTTGTTCTTGTAGTTAAAAACTACAAGGAATGTTTTGTAAAAGAAAGATAAATTTTTATAAAGGTTTTTAGCAGCTATCCTATCTTCAAACAAGCAGACACTCTTAAAGACACGGAAGTACAAATATCAAGAATAACATATGTACAAATTGGAATTAGTAATGGTATGTATCCACCAATAGACGACCTTCCTAAATATGAATTTGATTGGGATCTAATTAATCAGTTCAATCTTCAATGCATCGAGGGAGTTTATCAACAATGCCTTAAAATTACCCCAGAATCTTTAATCAAATTAAACTATAAAGGAGCCAATATGTTAATGATCTCAGCATATAAAACACCTATCTCTGCTGAATCATTACAACTCGTAAAGCAATTTGAAGTAGCATTTTCAACTTTATCTGGAGTATTCAGTGATCTATCAGCACAATGGAAGTAAGCTCTCTGTCAACACCTACATCAATATTCACAATATAAATGTCAAAACTGCCCTTCAACATCACATAAAGAAAAAGCCGAAGACAGCTCATTCGATGACATTATAATTGAAGAATCTTTAATAATATAAGAATGTAGGCCACCGATCGGCCCTTACCTTCAATTATATAAGCCCTCTATCGACCACCAACAAAAGTAGATTCTTCATATCTACTTTTCTACTTTTTCTTTTTCTTTTGCTTTCTGTATTTTGGATGCTAGTAAGCCTCCTTTTTCTATATAATGTAAGTTACGAGCTTCGCTCGATATGAAAAAATAAACTACTCAATTATCCTAGCCCTGTCTCATTTTTCTCCTCTCATTCTAAGCCTAAGAATTGACGTTCCAGAGACAATGAACACAACAGGTATGTTTAATTGTGTTTTTTTGTTTTTCATCAATTCTCTTTATTTCTATACCTGTTTATTAGTAATCTGTTTATTAGTAATTAAATGCTTATTTATACTATGTGTAGAAATATTCATCTAACCATAATACATATAGAATGAAAATTTTCACTTACTAGAAAGCTTATTAATACTTTAGCAATACTTATAATTATTTTGAACAAACAAATGCTCATGAAATTATTCTTCATAAGTTTCAAGATATAATTATTCGTAATACCGAAAACTATAATCAAGAACGATTAGAATTAAAACAACTATATAAACAGTTTAAAGAACATTATAAACTTCACTATTTATAACTAATTACTCTATCTATTATGTCCTATTTCTATTTAATGCCTAATTGCACAAAGTGTAACCAACTATTAACAAACATCATTCATTTCCAAACTATGGTTCTTCAATATAAATCAGAAAAAGAGTATTATGAAAAACGATATAACTATCTCCAATTTTGTATTAATAATAATGGTTTAATTCCCATCAAAGAAAAATTAGATCTTGCTAATAATCTTCATAATTTACATATTAATAATTTATTTAATAATCATAATCAACTTACAAAACACCAAAGAATCTATCATGGCCTAAATAATTCAAGAATCTAATCTTAGGACTCAAAATAATATTAATATTTTAGATATAGATACCTTAGACCTAACTGAATATAACGGTGTTTTCCATATTAATACATTATTATTACAAGAAAAACAAAAAAATAGCAAAAGCACAATTAAATTTAAAAGGCGGACAAGATATTATATACCATCCATTTAAAAACTTAATCAATCGAAAAAATATTATTTATTATGGAAAAGTGATACATAAAACACCTATTAGAATCGATCAATGTAATGGACATATTCGCATAAATTTAATTGATCAAGAACAAATTTATAAACAATTACAAAATCTTTTTGAAGAAAAAAGACATAAAATTGGATATATATATATATATATATATACATCTTTCTACAATTCAAATTTTATTAAAATCTACTTATCAATTGATTCCCCTATTAGAATGGCTATAATTGATGAAAGGATAACTCACTTAAAAGATAAAGTAATCGAAATTATGAATGGAAATTTAGCTTATAGAAAAATTAAATTTAACACTCGCCTAAAATTAGGAATTCCCTTACAATCCCAAAATTTAGACGAAACGATTACGATCACTTATAAAATTTATCGTGACAATTTAATGACAACAGGACTATATCCTTTTTCAATTAATTATCAAATTAGTTATATGTTAACAAATTCTCATCATAATATTGACTTTAAAAATACAGATCGCATTTATATCAATCAATTATTTAATGATGTAGCTAAAGTAGGAATAAATCTCAGAACTAGTTTAAGAGAATTACCTAATATTAATTATCCTATCAAAGTATTAAGTTCTCATGAAAAGCCTCGTTTATCTTTAAGTGAAAATAATACAACTAAACAAGAATCTAAGCTTTTAAGATCATATTATACAAAACTAGAAAAACCAATTAGATTTACTGAACCTGGAATATCTACACATTCAAAAGATCAATTAGTTGATGAATTAAGTAACATTAAGAATCAACTTTGAGAATTAAAAAATCATCTTCAAAATACATTATAAGTATTACTAAACAATTATCTGAATTATTAGATAAACAACTTTAGAATGAAAATCAATTACAAATAATAATACTAATATTAAATCAAAATTCTCAAATAACTGAAATTAAGAAAGTTTATAACATATTAGATTCTTTGATTAATTGTTATGAAAAACTAATGAACCTAATATCTTCGATAAATGAAAAATTAGAAATAATACTAGAAAGATTCAAAACAATAGAAAAATTGATTAAAGAACAAAACTTGGTATTAGAGCCATCTAACTCATCTCCTTTAACCTTAGTTAAACCATGGAAGATATAGAACAAAATATTAAAGAACAAAAATTACCTAATATTAATTATCCTATCAAAGTATTAAGTTCTCATGAAAAGCCTCTTTTATCTTGAAGTGAAAATAATACACCTGAACAAGAATCTAAGCTTTTAAGAGCATATTCTACAAAACTAGAAAACCCAATTAGATTTACTGAACCTGGAATATCTACACATTCAGAAGATCAATTAGTTGATGAATTAAGTAATATTAAGAATAAACTTCGAGAATTAAAAAACAATCTTCAAAATACATTATGAGTATTACTAAACAATTATCTGAATTATTAGATAAACTACTTCAGAATGAAAATAAATTACAAATAATAATACAAATATTAAATCAAAATTCTCAAATAACTTAAATTAAGAAAGTTTATAACATATTAGATTCTTTGATTAATTGTTATGAAAAACTAATGAACCTAATATCCTCGATAAACGAAAAACTAGAAATAATAGTAGAAAGATTCAAAACAATAGAAAATTTTATTAAAGAACAAAATTTGGTATCAGAGCCATCTAACTCAAGGTTAAACCATGGAAGATATAGAACAAAATATTAAATTCACTTGTTTGTAGGGAATAATTATAACAATATTATCATAGCTATATATTTTTAATAAATATGTATTAAAAATATTTTACATCATTTATTTTATATAAATATTTTTGTTTAACTTATAGATAATTCTATCCTACAATTTGTTATAAATGGTTACAGAGGAAGATTGAAGACCAAAGATAAACTAAGGGGAATGAATTACCATATTTATGTGCTTTGCAACACTTTACCTGAAACTGTAAATCATTTATTCTTCGAATGCAGATTCTTATCTATAGCGAGGGCAAGAATGTTGCATAACATGAACGTTGTTTGTCCTGTAAATGATTGGGAAAACATCTTAATTTGGGTAAGAACTATTATAAAAGAATTGGGGAGGATAAGGAGTGCTTAAGCCTCAATCTAATCTACTATGTCTATTCAATTTGGTATGAAAGAAATCAAAGAATTTTCAAGGAAATTCATACTGAAAAAAATGATGTTGTATAAAGAACTTGTTGCTGAATCAAAGAGAGATTGGTTGCTCATCTAGTCGTTAATAATCTGAGTCTTTTTATGAAGTGTAACTAGGGACTGGTGTAATTTAAATCTAGATAAATCAGCAGTTGAACTGATGATAGGTTGTCTTACTACATATCTACTTATCTTTTTGTTAGCCTTATAATCTGCCTTTGTAAGCCTTCATAGTCTATTTCATTGAATTTCTTATTTTTTCAAAAAAAAAGGTCTTTTGACTTTATAAAAACAATAATCTTTAACAAATTTGTTTTAAACTACTCTCTTAATTATATTTATTCATAAAATGTTTATTTTGATAAAATATCATTTTCAAATTATTTTAGATTTTGTGGTGCAAATTAATCTAAAGTAGCTTACAATTTTTTTTAAAAAAATCAGTAATACAAAATATGTCTTGTTTATAATGATATCTATTGGTTTATGCCCTTGCAGCCAATTTATTTTGGTTGTCAATTGATTTGTATGGCATTATTATTATTCAATAAAAGGAATTCTTTATCTTTGTGTATTTGTTAATTATTTAATTATTAATCATAAAGATAAAATTCATGGAATAATTATTATGTAATTAGAAATTATAATGCGATTATAATTATGAGATTCGAATTGCATTTTTGTATTATTCCTAAAATATTTCTAGTCATAATTTTGTCAAGACGGGGTATTGATGAATGGTTAGAGTAGCACATGTTTGTTTCTTTCTTATAAAGAAAGTAATTGATTTCATATATTAAAGTGTAGAGAGACACTTAAGCAAACATGTGCGTACTTATTAGAAAATAAGTTCACTGAACTGACCCGATTATAAAAATCCCAAATGGAACATTACTTGTGCGTCTGTGGATATCTTATTATGATGGTTATATAATTGATCCTTAGACTTGAGATTACCAAAGTTATCTCATGTAGGAATTACTATGTTTTGATGCTACTTATGTTCTACTTTTGGAGTAGTTCAATTTGGTAGTTATTGGATATAATATGAACTATATGGAGATAGTTGAGTAAATCAATAAAGAATTGGTTATCCTAAAGTAATTAGGAAGAATGTTCTGTTGTTCTTGATTAGTAATGATTTTGGAAATCTCTGGCCAAAGTAAATTGAAATTTGGAAAAGTTGTTTCTAAATATCAATTATAAATCATTTACTAATTAGTAAGAACGAACATGATTGAATTATTTAGAGTAGATACGAATTCTGTACCGAATTCTGTTGGAACATTAGATGACGAAAGGATTAATTTATACATCATAGCCATGCATAGACAGGTTAAGTCAAACCATTTTGACGTTCCTAATATTTGGGTGGTCATGACATGTTGCTAGACGTCAATCATGATCTGTAATTATAAATTGTTTAATTAGGGAATTAAAGATAAATTAAAAAGAGTTTTAATTTATCTAATTCTAATTATGAATTATAATTATAATTTATAATCA
>JANQAP020000510.1:337890-368026 GCA_026874005.2 Erythroxylum coriaceum
AGAGTTTTAGAGAGTGGGAGGAGAAAAATTCGTGGGTTAGAGAGAGAGGAAGGGAAAGTTTGACAGTGTGGGGAAAAAGAAAAGGGGAGGGAAACTTGAAAAGTGAAGAGTTTTAGAGAGTAGGAGGAGAAAAATTTGTGGGTTAGAGAGAGAGGAAGGGAAAGTTTGACAGTGGGGGGAAAAAGAAAAGGGGAGGGAAACTTTAAGTTTCCCTCCAGATCCCATGATCGTGGGAATTCCCACAATTCCCACGATCATGGGATTTCTCTCTAGAAACTTTCTGGAGAGATTTCCCACAATCGTGGTAATCACCATAATTCCTGGAGAGCATTCCCACGATCGTGGGAATCATGCCAATTCCCATGATCATGGGAATTGATGATTTTCACAAATCCAAACCTCCTTCCAACTTAATATTACTTCTCCATAATCCTACAACCTACAAACACATCAAATTAATATCATCAATAAGAAATTTGAAAAGAAAACAAATTGAAATTCTAACAAAAATAAGATTAACATCAATCACTCTCAATTCAAATATGATCACAATTAAAGAAAACCAAAGAATAAATAGACAAAGACAATCAAAAGAAAATAAACATCTATGGGTTACCTCCCATGCAGCGCTTCTTTAGCATCAGTAGCTCGACTCTCCTAGATGCTCATAGTGGCTCAAATGATTGGTACGGTAGTAGCGTGAAAACTGATCTCAGACTTTGTAGATGAGCTACGCTCGTATAGACTCCACCATCTTTATTATTTTCCTTCCTACGCCTTCTCCTGCATGATCGTTTCTTCCTACATGTATTCCTAGGGTCCTCAATGTCTTCCCATCCACCTTGGCATTCAGGTTCTTTGATGACCGTTAATGGTGAAGGAGCGCAATAATTTTTCTTCAATACCTTGAATGATAACTGCTCCTGTCCTACTCTCAATATTTATTCGCCCCATCAACATCAATAATTGAATGGGCAGTAGCCAGAAATGATAGCCCAAGCACCATCGGGGTTTCATGGTCTTCTCCAATTTCCAGTATGTAGAAGTCTACTGGAAAAAAGAATTTGTCAATCCGTACTTGCGCATTCTTAATGATTCCCTTCGGCAAGTGTACCGTTCTATTGGCAGTCTTCACCAATGTCTTAGTGGGCTCAGGCTCTCCTAAACCTAACTTCTAACTGAATGAGTAAGGCATCATGTTGATGCCAGCTCCCAAATTCGCAAATGCCCTATCTATCTAACTCCATAAATACTACATGGAAAAAAGAAATCCCCTGAGTCTTCTTTCTTTTGTGCTATAAGTGAGTTTCCTTCTGATATGTGTTCTTTAACCTCTTTTTTCACCGGTTCCTTCAATGTGAGTTTTGTTCAGAGTTGATTGGTTATATCTGACATCTCACTTAACTTTCCCTCCTTAGAATTCCTCATTGCTTCGCTTAAAGATGAATTTCACTGTGCAAATATCTAATGTGGAAGTCCAAGTTGAAGCTCCTTGATTGGCTCGCTTACTAATTCACTTAGGGAGACTTCCACAACAGTTTGTCCTTTTCTCTTAGCTCCATTTTTCTCTTCATTCTTATTTTCCTCTTGCTCTATCCAAGTAATGGCTATGATTCTTTCCTTTGGATTAATTTCAATATTGCTCAGTAGGTTACCTACATTTCTAAAAGATAACATGTTAGCGAGTTGCCCTACCTGAACCTCTAGATTGTGGATGGAAGATGCATGTTTCTTCAAGATTTGGTCAAATTTCACTTCCATCCTCTTCTGAATGTCCTTTTGGCTTGCATGCATCCTTTTTTGATTCTCCTCTTGAGCTGTCATTTTAGATCCCAAGACTTTTATCATCTTGTCCACTTTGCTTTCCAATGCTCTGATTTGATCTTATTAAAACCTTGGTGGTCCTTATGGTATTTGCTGGCCACCTGCATTGTTATTACTCCAAGAAAAATTTGGATGGTTTTACCACCTCGAATTATAGATATTAGAGTAAAGGTTATTACCTTTCTGTGGTTGGCCCAGGTAACTTACCTATTCAGTACCACTAGGTCCCAATAGGAACCACTCCACTGAGTCATGGTTGCACTACCCACATGATTCACATTGAATTTGTATCACCTTAGCTGTCGAGGTAGATGCTCCTTGCATGTTGTTCAGCTGCTTCGTAAGAGTTGTGATCTAAGCCTATAAGGTACTAACAGTGTCAATGGGTATCATACCTTTCTATTCCTTCTATCCTTGTCTACTCCTCTCACTCGACCATATGCAATTGTTGCTTGCCAAATCCTTTAACAAATCGTGAGCTGCTTATACTGTTTTCCTCATTAATGAACCTCCTGCTGTTACGTCAATAATTCCTCTAGTGCTTGGATTCACTCCATTATAGAACATCTAAAGCAGGAACTCTCTTGGTAGGTTATGATTGGGACAACTTGTTTGAAGTTCTTTAAATCTCTCCCAAGCTTCGTAAAGAGATTCCTCTTCGTTTTGTTGGAAAAGTATCAAAAAATCTTAAATCAAAGTAATCTAAATTAAACAAGATGCTAAACAATCAATCCCCGGTAACGGCACTAAAAACTTGTTGATGGTAAATCCTATCTACTTGTTTTACACTCAAAAACTGCAAGTGAATAGGTCGTGACTTGTAGCTTAAAAGAGCGGATATCGATCCCACAGGGATTGATGCCCAAAAACGACTTAATTTAGATAAAACTTTGTTTAAGAAAAGAAATTGTTTAATAAAAATAATCTGAAAAATTTAAATAAAAATTAAAAGACTAATTTAAAATAATAAACAATACCAACGTTTAGAAAAATTGGAATTCAAGAATCTAAAGACTGGAGATTACTCTTTTTCCTATTTTGTCTCCCTCCTATTTTATTGATTGAACTGTGTCTCACCCTAGATTTTCGAATGTATTAACTACCCTCTCTCAAGGTGAAATTAATTGTCCCTAATTGAATTAAAGGGAATCAATTGGATGATCTCTCAACCTACCCAATGACTCGACCTATTCAACTAGTTATTAAACTATCTTATAGGTGATCAATTGACTAACCGAGATCTCTCTTCTAATTATTCAATTAACGTGATAATTGTAAGTCTATAGGTCGCCAACTCTCGTTGTACAATCCTACATAAATTTATCTTACTTACTCTCTCGATTTGTTGCAAGATAACAAATAAAATCAACAATCATCAAAGACAACTTCATTCAATGCAATAAAATAGGAATTCTAACAAAATAGTTCAAAAGCAATCCCTAAAACTAAATCATCCTAACATAGTCTCCATAAGATCATCAACAAACTCAAATAAACCATTTTACAAAGAATAAAAGAAGTAAAATTGACAAAAAATTGAATAAAAAGACCCATTTTCTTCTTTGCCAAAATCTGGAAATTTTGGTGTTGATGTGTTATTTTCCCCAATCTTGATGATGATCCTTGACTTCAATCCTTCCTCAAGGCTCCAAACATGTGTTCTTTACTCCAAAGATGGTCTCTCTATGGAAGGGTTTCATCCTCCCTTAAGATGGAGGCTTAATTATGCTTTTGTAGTCCAAAAACCCTAAGTTTAATGAAGCCCCACATATTGTCTCATATTATGATTCCCACGATCGTGGGAATTGGTCACAGAACACTTCCTCTTTTCTTTCCTCTTGATTTCTAGCTCAATCTCCTAGTTACTTCATCTTCCTTCCTTCACAAAAATAGTCAATTCTTACCCTAAATTAACATCAAACATAAAAGAAAAACAATGGAAATCAAACTAAATAAAAACATACAAAATGAATCCTAAACTACAACAATAATCAACAAGTATATAAGAAAGCACATGCCAATTACATAGAAAAACATAGACTAATACACACCTATCACATTGCATTTAAGGATGTCATCTCTTTTGTAACTATTATTGCATTCGATCCATTACTTTAGTAAGGAGAAATATTATAGAGCTTATACAATGTCCATTGAACTTTAAATGGATGTAAGATGTGGTTAAAAGTGAATCATATCCTTATTCTACCACCTTACATAATAAAGATGTTAGTTAGATGAAAAAACTCAAGGAAAAGGGGCCTTAAAGAGGTGGTTAAAGATTTTGAAAAAAAATCTTTTTGGAAAAATATCTAAAGATATATGGATGACTTGTACTTATTGTCAAAAGGTTAGACATAACAAAAGAGGTTTTCCATCTAAAGACAAGCAAACTATATGAAAATTTGTAGTTTGGATATTTCATATACTTCTATTTCAAATCATTTTTTAAAATTTTATTTTCATTTCGAATAAATTATATACATTATATAATTATTTTAGATGAACAGAGGTAGACCAATATCAGTTGAAGTTATCGAATTTCAAACTCAAGAATCTATTACTATAAACGGAGTTATAAAGGAGATTCTATTATTAAAAGGGGAGCTTCGAGCATAGCTCTAAATAATAGTGGTGGAGTTTCAAATGTTCTTATAAAGAGACTAATTAAAACTACTACCGAAATAGGTTTATCATTATATAATAGCCTGTTTTCCATACTAAGGGTTAGAGCCTTAGATTATTACATATGAGTCAAATCATTTTAGCATTCATGAAATACATTTCATTCACATGCATATCATTAGCATACACACATGAATTATGATTTTGGTATGCATTGCAAATATAGTATATGCACTCAATTGACATATTCTGGGGTATGAAAGGTTTAAAATGAACATGATGTAAATTGTGAATTTTTATGTCTTAAATTTTGGTTTGATGGACTACAATTAGTATATTGGAATTTATTGTTACAATTAGGATTTACGAATTAATATGTACATATGGACTAGGAAAAATGTCAAGTGGCAAGACAAGTTGACACATGGCAGTAGAAATAACTGATATGTGGCATTAGGATTGAGTGACAAATAGCTTAGATAATTGGGTGACAAATGACTTGCAGATTGAGTGACAATGGACTAAGCAATTAAAGTACATTTAGTACCATACATAAAAGACATGTGGCAAGTTTTTTTATATGATAAGTGACATAACACTTACCACACATCTATACCTACGACACTCACACTTGACATAGCCATCTTTTCTTTTATTTTGCTATATGCTCTTTTCTTCTTCTTTATCTATGGCACTGACATCCCATACTAACAACTTTGAGTTGTTAACATTCAACACCTTGCCACTCCAAGATTTCGTTGTTTTCTTCTTGTTGATGAAAACCTAACCTATTCCACCTTAAATTAGTGATGATCATGTAAGCTTTGGGGCTGGGTTAACTTGATGATTTAAGGAATCTTTTGAGCTAAACGAGTAAGTATAATATTGGTCTTCATGGCTTGTTTAAATAGAAACATTTATGATGATTGTTTTAGGGATGGATTAATTATGATAATGGTGTTTGATGAGTGCTAGAATATTAATGAAAGAATGGATACAATTATGTTTTGTTCTTGTGTTTATGATAAACAATAGTTTATAAGTTATAGTAAGGATGATTTTGAGTTGGAATTTAAGCGAATTTCATGACGAATTGAAGTAGAATTTATGAATTATTAAGATGTTTGAGTTTAGCAAGAAAATGTTAGAAATCTGGAAAATTTGAAGGAGAATGGAGAGTAAAATTTACGAATCACTCATCCCACGATCATGGGAAGGCACTCCATAATCACGGGTAATGTATTGAAAGTGAAATTTTCTCTTTAATGTGTTTGTTGAACTAACTAAGGATAAGTTACTTTACTTTGGTACATTTGGACTTGATTGAGGCTTGAAATGAACTTAGTTTTATGTTGGATTAATTGGTTAAAGTGTTTGATAAGTTTAGGTTGTTAATTGATGTTATAACTTAAGAAAGGATTTTTTGATATCAATGTACTTAAATCTGGAAATTATGAGTTATTAAAGGAATGAAGGTGTTCTTATGAATGTAAATGTGATTCAAAGAGTATAAGTAATATGAATTAGGTATGAATGAATGAGAAATTGGATATTGTGTGATTATTTATTAGTAGAACAATGGTGAATGTATGATTGATGAATTTAGAATAATCAAGTTTACTTGAGGTATAAACCTAAATTGCAAACTAGTTATATCCTAGTTATGATGTATGAATGGTTAAGATATATGAATAAAGATACATATCCGAGAAAGTCAATTGAGCATGCATTGAACATGACATATATACATGTGCATGATTGAATATTTATATGATTGATCAACCTAGTAATGTGTAAACTATGTGTGTATTGTATGACTAAAAAGAACAAGTAGTTCGTCAGCATCCAGACATTGCTGGTTCGTCAAGGCAGTAGCTTATCTAGAGCATACTGTTAGTCAACCTAGATGTTTTCTCACTATGATTAATTTATTTCTATTTTATTGAACTGTTATTGATATGATTATGATAATTCCAAACATTGAAGGTCTGAGGAGTTTGATATTTGAGATTATATTGGGAGTACTTTCTAATTGTATGTGAATCTGGAAAAATATGTGTACTCAACTGAATGATGAATACTGGACTAGATTCGATGAATATGATAAATGAGTGTGCACATAGACTGAAAGTTTCTGATGGCATATTATGCGAATTGATGCATTCCATCATATTGTTAAGCATGATCAGATAAAGGAGTTATGACCAGAGTGACCGGTTTGAAAAAGAGCTTAAAACTTATAAATGTGCACAAAGAGCCACAGGCTCAGTTATTAATGTGCCCGGTATCTACAATAGGTATGGGACAGTATATAAAATGAGCCCGGTATCCACAATAGAAGCGGGACAATGAATAGGCACTCAATCACAACAAAGTAAAAATAAACAGAGTCACACGTGGATTTGCATATATAGCTTAATATGTATCATATGGATGATTGAATTGATTCATTGGAATGTTCTAACTAGTGATGTGAAATATTGTATACAAGTTGTACTTGTTAAAAATGTTCAATATTGGATGATATCATTTGCTTATGAATTAGATTGTTAATTGTCCTTAAGTTTTGATTTGAGTGAGCACATCAATGATGGTTCACTCACTGAGTTCACAAACTCATCAAAATTGAAAACGTTGATTTTTAGGTGCGAGGGAGACTTAGCTTCTAAGGCAAACTAGTAGAAGTCTAGTACTTATGTTTTGGAAACAAGAATGGCTCAAAGGTCTAGTCAGCTGATACTGAAAAGTTTAGATAGAATACTTTCGTTTAGTTCTCATTTCATGTAGAACATCTTGTAAAAGAGTAATAAAACTCTCAGATGTTTTTAGTATGTAAATATATGTATTACAAAGTGAAATGCTATAGTGTAAGTTTATGTTTGTGAATGAAATAAGAAAAGTTGATCTTTGACTACTTATGTTCTGTATGATGCCATATAAGTTGATGTGATTGCTCTAACATGCCATTTTCATAAGGTATGCTATTGAATATCCTCTAGATGTTCAGGTATATGCTCTATGGAGGTGGTGTGTTACAAATTTTTGGTATCAGAGCATAGTTTGGCATCCTTAGAGACATATAAGAACATATAGACGTGATATATAGTGATAGACTCATATAACAATCACAATTATTGTTTATTATAGGTCGTCCAGTATAGGAGATCAAGTTGCAGAGTCAACTGACTTTGAGTCTGTAGGAGCCAATAGAGAGTCTCTAATACCCCAGTCTGACCAAATGCCTCAGAGAATTCTTAAGAGGAGAGAAAGGAGGTATGATAAACATAGGAAGTAGGGGGCTATAGACTTCTATGGAAGTACAAACCTTGCTGAGGCAGAAGGTTGGTTGGAAAGAACAAAGGAGGTATTTGATTAGATAGACTGCGAGTCTGATGAAACATTTGACTACGTAGTCTCACTATTGCAAGGTCTAGCTTATCAGTTGTGGAAGACTATTCCTGGCAGTTATGCCTGACCATGTAGATTGTCATGGGATAATTTTTGAAGGTCTTTAAAGAGAACTTTATGCCAAAGATCTATTTGGATAGGAAGACGAAGGAATTTCTAGATTTGAAGTAGGACAATCTGACTGAAGCCGAGTATGAGGTACAGTTTAATGAATTAATAGGATATGCTACTGCTTTGATTCCGACAGAGGAGGATAAATGTAGGCGATTTGACGATGGACTGAATATAAAGATTAGAATGAGGTTGGCTATCACTAATTTGAGCAGTTTTATTGATCTGTGAGCTGTTTCAATCCGAATTGAACAGTTATTAAAAGATGGATAAGGAGTGTATAGACAAGAGTTTAGAATGAAGAGATATAATGAGTCTCAAGATGATTCTAGCAGGAGATGTAGTAAATGCCAGAATAGATCATTTCAATCAGAGACTAGATCGAGACAGTCAAGGTTTAGACCGAGAGGCAGTTTTGCTAATGTTGGTAGTGGTAGAGGTCAAGTATCAAGAGGGGAAACAAAACATATTCCTAGTTATGAGTACTGTGGAAAGAAACATGGTGGTGAATGTTTGAGGATATTGGGAGCTTGCCTTCATTGTGGCTTTTTTAAGCACCAGATTAGACATTGTCTCGTAACTTTCAGAGCAGAGTCTGAAATGAGAGGATGATCAATAACTGAAATGATTATTCAGTAAAGTAGAGCTAGTGGATTAGGATAGAGAGGCAAAGGTAGAGGTAGAACAAGTTCAGTAGGTCCTAGTGTCAGAACTGAGGTACAGAGTAATCAACCGCAGTTTTAGGCTAAAATCTATGCTATTACGAGACAGAAGGCCCAGGACTCCCCTGATGTTATTGTCAATGTGTTGCATGTCTTTAATTTTAAGGCATTTGCATTGTTAGATCTAGGATCTACGCATTCATTGATCACACCACATCTGGCATCTAAACTGCATTATGAGGGAGAGATGTTGAAATATGACTTAAAAGTGAGTACACTGATAGGTAGTACTACAATGATTGGAGAAGTGTGTCAAGGGTGCATGGTTTGGGTTAGTCAGGTGGAGTTGAAACCCGATCTGATAGTATTATAGTTAAAAGAGATAGACCTTATTTTAGGTATGGACTGGCTTACTGCACACAGGGTTGTGATGAACTGCTACATTAAGGAGGTGATTATTGAATCTCCTGATCAGCTAAGAGTGATATTTTGAGGTGTTAGTCAAGCAATGCCAGCCAGATTGATTTCATAAATAAGTTCTTATAAACTAATTCGAAGTGGATGTGAGTCTTATCTAACCTATGTGACTGACACCCAAACTGAACAGACAACACAGGACATTCCTATTGTTTGGGATTTCCTAGATATGTTTCCTACTGAATTATCGAGTTCCAAGTACTGCTCCTATATTTGTTCCTCTATATAGGATTGCACCTATAAAACTTAAGGAACTTAAGACCCAGTTGCAGGAGTTATTGGATAAGGGTTTTATCAGACCTAGTGTGTCATTATGGGTTGCTCCAGTTTTGTTTGTGAAAAAGAAGGATGGGACTTTTAGATTGTGTATTGATTATAGATAGTTGAATTGGGTGACAGTGAAGAACAAGTATCCCTTACCGAGAATCGATGATTTACTTGATCAGTTACAGGGATCTTAGGTAATTACAAAACTAGATTTGAGATTAGGGTATTATTAATTGAAGATAACAGAAGCTGATGTACAAAAGAGTGCATTCAAGACCAGATATGGGCACTTTGAGTTTTTGGTGATGCCTTTTGGGTTTACAAATGCTCCGGTAACTTTTTTAGCATTGATGAATAAAGTGTTCCAACCTTACCTAGATCATTTTGTGATTGTTTTCATAAATGATATCTTAGTGTACTCGAAGAGTAAAGAGGAACATTCTGAGCATTTGAGGTTAGTCCTACAGATAATGAGAGAGAAGCAATTATATACTAAGTTCAATAAGTGTGGATTTTGGCTTAATCAAGTAGTATTCTTAGGTTATATAGTATATGGATAGGGCATACAGGTAGACCCAAAGAAAGCTGAGGTAGTAATGAAGTGGGAAGTCCCAAGAAATGTGTCTGAGATCTGGAGTTTTCTTGGACTAGCAGGTTATTAAAGGAGGATTGTTGAGGGGTTTTCATTGATTTCAGCCCTTTTGACAAAGCTTTTCATAAAGAATGTACCATTTAGATGGACTATAAATGCTAAAGGAGTTTTGAGGAATTAAAACACCGATTAACTACTACACCGGTGTTAGCTATTCCATCTGGATCTGGAGATTATATTGTGTATAGTGATGCTTTACACCATGGGTTAGGATGTGTTTTGTGCAGTATGGTAGAGTGATTGCATATGCATCGAGATAGTTAAGGTGTCATGAGTTCAACTATCCAGTTCATGATTTAGAACTTATTATAGTAGTGTTCGCTTTGAAGTTTGGAGATAGTATCTATATGGTGAAACATTCCAAATATTCACAGATCATAGGAGTTTGAGATATTTATTGAGTCAGAAAGAACCAAGTATGAGAAAATGACGATGGATTGAATTGCTTAAAGGTTATGATTGCACAATTAAGTATCAACCAGATAAAGCTAATGTTGTGGTTGATGCATTAAGCAGGAAATCTAATAGTAGTATGGTACAAATTCAGACATCGAGTTTACCAAACCTAGTACAATTGAGAGCATTGAATGTTGAGTTAAATTTGGACATAATGAAGCGTTGTTGGCCACATTGAAGCTTAGATTGGTATTGTATGATAGGATCAGAAAAGCTCAAAATAAGGATCTAGAATTAGGGAAGTTAACTAAGAAGTTGAAATAGAATATGAGTTCTAAGTTTGATTTAAGAAATGATACACTATGGTTGAAACAGAGATTATGTATACCTGATGTGGATGATCTGAGGAAAGAAATTTTAGAGGAAACTCATATAGCAGCCTATGCTATGCATCCTAGTACTACCATGATGTACAATACTTTGAAACAACATTTTTGGTGGTAAGGGATGAAGAAACAAGTAGTAGAGTATGTTGCTAAATGTTTGACTTGTCAACAAGTTAAGGTAGAGCAGCAAGCTCCGGTTGGGAAGTTACCGTCATTGCCTATTCCAGAATGAAAATAGGAGAGGATCACTATGGATTTCATTATGGGTTTGCCAAAGACTCTGAGACAACATGATGCCATATGGGTCATCGTTGACAGATTAACGAAATCGACCCATTTCTTACCTGTGAGCAAAAATAACATAATGGATCAGTTAGTCTAGAAGTATGTTAATGAGGTGGTAAGATTACATAGAGTTCTAATATCTATTATATCAGACTAGGATCTACTTCAAGATTTTGGGTTAGTTTACAAACAGCTTTGGGTACAAGGTTAAACTTTAGTACAACTTTTCATCCTCAGATGGACGGACAAAGTAAGAGAACTATTAAGACTGTTAAGGATATTCTTAGAGCTTGTGTTTTGGAATTTCAAGGAGTATGGGATCAATATATAACTCTTATTGAATTTGCATACAATAATCATTATCACAGTAGTATCAGTATGGCTTCATATGAGGCATTATATGGCAAAAAGTATCATTCACCTTTGTATTGGGATAAAGAGGGTCTATAGATTGTTAAAGGCCCAGAGTTGATTCAAGATAATGTTGAGAAGATTAAACTAATCTGTAATGGAATTAAAGTGGCTCGAGATAGGCAGAAAAGTTATGTAGATCAGTACCAGATATATATGGAGTCCTAAGTGGAAGAAAAGGTGTTCTTGAGAGTGTCACTTTGGAGAGGAGTGCTAAGGTTTGGTCAAAAAGGTAAGTTAAGTCCTAGATATATTGGTCTATATGAGAATACTAAGAGAGTTAGACCATTAAATTACAAGTTGGCATTACCAGCAAAGATGGCTCATATCCATAATGCGTTTTATGTTAGTATGCTCAGGAGATATCAGTCAAACCTGACACATGTGTTGCTAGCACAGGAAGTTGAAATTGTAACTAATTTGAGTTATATTGAGGAATCAATTAAGATAGTTGGTTATCAAACTAAGCAACTGAGAAATTGAGTGATTCTATTGGTTAAAGTCCTTTAGAGGAATCATTCGAGAGAAGAAGCTATATGGGAAACTGAGGAGAATATTATTGTTTCCCCACCTATTTGATTAATCAGGTAAGGCTTTCAAGTACAAAATTTCTAAAGGGAGAGAATTGTAATAGCCCGTTTTCCATACTAAGGGTTAAAGCCTTAGATTATTACATATGAGTCAAATCATTTTAGCATTCATGAAATGAATTTCATTCACATGTATATCATTAGCATAAACACATGAATTATGATTTTGATACACATTGCAAAAATAATATATGCACTCAATTGACATATTCCGGGGTATGAAAGGTTTAAAATGAACATGATGTAAATTGTGAATTGTTATGTCTTGAATTTTGGTTTGATGGACTAAAATTAGTATTTTAGAATTTATTGCTACAATAGGGAGATTTATGAATTAATATGTACATTTGGACTAGGAAAAATATTAAGTGGCAAGATAAGTTGACACAAGGTAGTAGAAATAAATGACAAATGGCAGTAGAAATAAGTGACATGTGGCATTAGGATTGAGTGACAAATGGCTTAGATAATTGGGTGACAAATGGCTTGCAGATTGAGTGACAATGGACTAAGCAATTAAGTGACATTTTGTACCATATGTAGAAGACATATGGCAAGTGTCTTTACATGACAAGTGTCATAACACTTACCACACATCTATACCCATGACACTCACATTTGACATAGCCATCTTTTCTTCTATTTTGGTATATGCTCTCTTCTTCTTCTTCTTCTTCTTCTTCTTCTTCTTCTTCATCATCATCATCATCATCTTCATCTATGACACTGAAATCCCACACTCACAACTTTGAGTTGCTAACATTCATCACCTTGCCACTCCAAGATTTCATTGTTTTCTTCCTGTTGATGAAAACCCAACCTATTCCACATTAAATTGGTGATGACTGTGTAAGCTTGGGGGCTAGGTTAACTTCATGATTTGAGGAAGATTTTGAGCTAAAAAAGTAAGTATAATATTATTCTTCATGGCTTGTTTAAATAGAAACATTTATGAAGATTATTTTAGGGATGGATTGATTATGATAATGGTGTTTGATGAGTGCTAGAATATTGATGAATGAATGAATACAATTATGTTCTACTTTTGTGTTTATGATGAGAAATAGTTTATGAGTTGTAATATAGATGATTTTAAGTTAGAATTTAGGTGAATTTGATGAGGAGTTGAAGTAGAATTTATGAATTATTAAGAAGATGTTTGAGTATAGTAAGAAAATGTTAGAAATCTAGAAAAATTGAAGGATAATGGAGAGTAAAATTTACGGATCACTCATCCCACAATCGTGGGAAGGCACTCCACGATCGTGGGCAATGTATTGGAAGTGAAATTTTCTCTTTTATATGAATATTGAACCAATTAAGGACAAGTTACTTTACTTTAGTGAATTTGGACTTGATTAAGGCTTAAAATAAACCTAGTTTGATGTTGGGTTAATTAGTTAAAGTGTTTAATAAGTTTAGGTTGTTAATTGATGTTATACCTTAAGAAAGGATTGTTTGATATCAATGTGTCTAAATATGTATGAGTTGTTAAAGGAATGAAGGTATTCTTGTGAATGTTAATGTGATTCAAAGAGTATGAGTAATATGAATTAGATATGAATGAATGAGAATGCATTGAACATGACAAATATACATGTGCATGATTAAATATTTATATGATTAATCAACTTAGTAATGTGTAAAATATGTGTGTATTACATTACTAAAGAAGCATAAGTAGATTGTCAGCATCCAGACATTATTGGGTCATCAAGGTAATAGCTTATCTGGAGCATACTGTAAGTAAATCTAGATGTTTTCTCATTATGATTGGTTTGTTTTTGTTTAAATTTTAGTTATTGAACTGTTATTGATATGATTGTGATAATTCCGGATATTAATGGTCTAAGGTGTTTGATATTTGAGATTGTGTTAGGAATGCTTTCTAATTGTATGTGAATCTGGAAAAAAATGTGTACTCAACTGAATGTTAAATGCTAGACTTAAATTCGATGAATATGACAAATGAATGTGGACATAGAATGAAAGTTTCTGATGGCATGTTATGAGAATTGATGCATTCCACCATATTTTTATGCATGATTGGATAAAGGAGTTGTGATCGGAGTGACCAGTTTGAAAAAGAGCTTAAAGCTCAGAAATGTGCATAAAGAGCCACAAGCTCAATTATTAATGAGCTCGGTATTCATAATGGATACGGGACAGTATCTGAAATGAGCTCGGTATCCACAATGGATACGGGACAGTGAATAGGTGCTCGATAGCAATAAAGTAAACAAGGACAAAGTCACATATGCATTTGCATATATAACTTAATAGGTATCATATGGATGATTAAATTGATTCATTGGAATGTTCTAAATAGTGATGCGAAATATTGTATATAAGTTGTACTTGTTGAAAATGTTCAATATTGGATGATATGATTTGCTTATGAATTCGATTGTGAATTGTCCTTATGCTTTGATTTGATTGAGCACATCAATGATGGTTTACTCACTGAGTTTGCAAACTCATCAAATTGCAAACTTTGATTTTCAGGTACGAGGGAGACTTAGCTTTTAAGGCAAACTAGTGGAAGTGTAGTACTTGCGTTTTGGAAATAAAAATGACTCAAAGGTCTGATCAGCTGATACTAAGGAGTTTAGATAGAATACTTTTGTTTAGTTCTCATTTCATGTAGAACATCTTGTAAAAGAGTCGTAAAACTTTCAGATGTTTTTGGTATGTAAATATATGTATTACATAGTGAAATGCTACAGTGTAAGTTTATGTTTGTGAATGAAATGAGAAAAGTTGATCTTTGACTACTTATGTTCTATATGATGCCATATAAGTTGATGTGATTACTCTAATATGCTATTTTCATAGGGCATGTTCTTGAATGTCCTCTAGATATTTGGGCATATTCTCTATGAAGGTGGTGTGTTACACATTACCTCTAGGGATAGAAGGATCAGCCAAAGATAGTAAGGGACAAGGATAAAGACAAAGGCATTTCTACAAACTCAATGAGCATTAAAATAATAATCATGAGAGAAAGAAGAAAAAGCATGTCAAGGTTATGGTGTCATATATGGTGATTCTTCTCAAATTACACATATTAAATTAATAATTAATTTAATAATCATTTCATATTAATGCTTTTTTTTACAAAACAAAAAGTATCTAAAGCTAATATTTATCTCATTAATATTAGCTTTATCCCATTTTTATTGTTAAGTAAAATGTGATTGTAATGATCAAAAGAGAAAAGGATTAAAAAATTACTTTTATAAGATTATTATATGGCCTTTTTGCATCCTATTTTCGAAATATGATACTAACATTTTGTATAGGTGTTTTGCAGCCTGTATTGCACTTTTTATTACACTATGTATTGTTATTTTGTGTGGGTGTTTTGCAACCCATATTGGATTTAGTATTGTTGTTTACATATGGGGTGTTTTGCACCTAGTATTATACTATGTACTGATTATTTATTTTTTGCACTATATATATGCACCTTAACTATCTTTTCATCTTTACCAGTTTCCATTATAATTAAGCTAATTATATTTTACGTAATGAATTGAAGTACCTAACTTGTTTAATGCATATATTAGATATGTAATACATATTAATGATTCTATGTCTTGGCTTTTTCATTTGATAATATTGATACTAATAGTAACGTAAGAAAATAGTAGGGTCTCTATCCATTTATAACGTAGCTAATTAGTACAAAATAGCAAGGCACAATAAAAAATGTTATGATTATAGATACATCTAACAAAAACAACAGTTTTAGATCTGACACCTTAATGCACTTCATTATATAACATTAAACAATATAAGCTTTAAGTAATTAATTATTTTTAATATGTTCTATGATTTTTAGTAGTTAATGATATATACATATGTACTTCTTACATATGATAGCAAAATTTAAGTTGAATTTCTTCACTTTCACTCCCACGAAATGCTTATTTTTATCTTAAATTTATCATACATTGAGATATTAAGAGTGAAAACATAAAAATTTATCATATATTGATATATTAATAGTACAAACATACAAAATGAAGAAGAGAACGTAGAGAATGTGCTAGGAAGGGAAAGGGTGGTAAAGGGGAGAAGAAGAGGTATATGTATTTAAGTTAGCGTTATTTAGCTCATTTTAATTATAACTAAGTAATATTTGAATAAAAGACTAGGTCTAATAATATGTAAACAATGCTAGCAATTGTAAGTAACATCACCAATTTTGAGAGAGACGTACATGAATTTTTGAAAGTTGTGTTATTTAGCTTTAAAAATAAAATTTAATATTTTTGTAAAACCTTTAAAGGTTAAGATGTTTTAAATAAGTTTACCCTAAAAATTGAACTTTAGGCATGGTTTACAATTATATACACCTTTAGACCATTGATGTTTAGGCTAATATTTATTATGTATAAGATAATTTTTAAAGAAATAAGAAGTAAGCACAGCTTTTTTAATCATGTCCTCACATCAATATGTCTTCATTATTATATAATTGAACAATTCATTGTTTCTAAAAAAAAAAATGAATGTAATTGAGTCTCCAAACTTTAGTTGCCTTCTATAATTTATTCTTCAAGTGATTATTTTATTACTTTAGATTATAGATCAACCACTTTGGCATTCCTAGAAAGGATAGGAGACACGAGATAAAGAAATTCCAATTTAAGTGTAAAATTATTTAACTTATTTTTCTTGTATAAATCAATGTATTCTCCTCCTTACCAAGCCTATTTGAAAGTTTTCATATTAAGAAGATTGATAATTTATGGATCAGTTTTAGGTTTTAAAGTTCTTTTAAAAATGTAGGAGCTTTTGTGAATGATAGAATAGTTCATCATTTAAGATTCTAAATTCCACCTATACTTAACACAAAGGAGTTTCTTCCATAGAAATTTTTTGTCAATATTAAAACCTTCACCATTATTTACTTAATAGAGCAGTGTGCTTTATCTTAAAAGCCTCAACTCTAAATCCTTGCCCCTCCTTATTCAAACAAGCTTTCATTTAAGATATTTTGCTATTTTTTTTATCATTACTAAGGCCACCTATTAATAGTTTTATTCTTAACTGATCAGTTAGCCTTAAAAAATTACGTATCTTAAATATTGGTAAAAAAAAGATACAAGTTAAAGGCAGTGGCATTAAAAAAAGAAATCATACCCTCAAAAGAAATCATACCCTGTAATGAAAGAGACTAGTGCTTAGCTTGATACAAAACTTATTGATGATAGACTTCGAAACTTCCATATAATTAACACAAACCTTATTAAAAGACTAAGATATGTGAAAAGGAGCTCTCAATATTGCATCCAAAACTCTTGCAATACTAAAAGCGTCAAAATTGAAAGTTGGAATAAGTTCTTTCCTTTTGAAATTGATAGCAAAAATCATCAGAAATTGATTTAAAACATCTAAGATGTATCTTTGCATTTTATAGAATAACAAGATTAGGTTTTGCAAAAATAAAGAGAACTCATGTAAACTAAAGATAACTAAATTTTAAGATTCAATTATTTATTTGAATGCTTAAAAAAGTGTAGATTAATACCTTTTAAGATAAGGATACTTAAAACTTTATCCACTAAGAGAAAGAGGACTTCTTTTTCTATTACCTTTTCTCATATGAAATTAATTCCTTAGTGAGCCATTGATAAATACAGAGATCATTATAGATGTCAAGAACCCTTATATAAAAAATTTCAATTTAGACTAAAAATTAATTTTATTTTTAAAAAGTGTAAAATGAAGCTATAAGATATGTTATCGAATGAATTTATATAATCAAGCTTAAGGAACATAAGATTAAGGGAGAGCATTCATTATATATTGATTCAACATTAGGGATCTTATTCAAATTTCATTTATTTTGTTGATATAACTAAGTATTTTGTATCACAAAAAATTATAGACTATTGAACCAAATAAGTTTATAACTTCTAATTTTGACTATAATAATGTATATTATTATTGATAAATTTACTTTTGGTAATATTATTAACTTTATAATAATAAAGCAAGTTAACAACAAGGAAAAGAGATATAATAGTTGAGATGCTGCTTCCTAGAGATTAGAATTAGGTGAGCAACAATACATATTCAGTTGAGGATAAACCTAATACCTTAATGTGTCAGTGTACCCTAAAGCCAACTAGAGTTACTTTTGGTATGCTATCTAGTAGAGTTGGTTAAGAGAATTGTAGCTGCATAGCTTATGAAAGAAGAATTGAGTGGTGAGCTTAGTATATATATGTTAGCTTCTTGATTGATATGATTATGTAAACCTTTTTTTGTCCCCTTTTGGGGTTTTAATGACATTATTACCTTTTTAAAAAAGATTATAATAATGAAATTAAGAAATACGTGGAACATCAAGTTCAATAGAAGGAAAAGTATGTAAAAGATCTAATTAAATTAATCATAAAAATATATGAAGGAGAAAATGAGAAAAATGGAGTACATATGCAATTTAAGAGAGGTTTAAGAAAATTAAATAAAGAACTAAAAATAAGGAGGAATTAAACACGTTTCAATTTTAATGTCATTAAAATCTTCTGGTAACTTTATCTTAGTTATTTAATGAAATAAGATCTTCAACATTGGACGAATATTTACATGGAAGGAATAATGCACATGCATTGTCATAATTAAGAGAAATTTTGAAAAGGTTAGAAAAACCCTCGTGGTCTTTAAACAAATTTTTTAGAAAATTTAAAATATTTTTAAATGATTTTTTCCAGGAAAAGAATTTTAAACTTTGAAAGAGCTTGAAGAGCTAAAAAATTAAGTTTGGATAACTTGCTATATAAAATAATATTATTTAATATTATATATAACTTAGATCGTTTACCATCTAAGCATTGTACATTGATTGTACTATTCATTAACTAGCTAATGGAATTTGACTCGATAGTTGATGGAGGTTCTGAAAAGTCATAGAATATGTGTGTTATGTTTGACTAAGATTTTAGCTAGTTAGTACTCAAACTAGTTATTATTTGGCTAGCCAAAAGTAAGTAACCAACTAGCTAAAACTTTTTAGAATTGAGTCATTTTAACTTTTTTCACAACATAATATAGAGTAGAAGGAATAGAAACATGATTTTATTTCTAAAAGATATGAGAGGAAATTTGGTGAATGATAAATATGAACTCAAGGAGTTAGCTAAGGAGTACTTCAAGAACATCTTATGGAGAAGTAACTTGTAAAACCCCTAACCTTTTCTTGTGATTAAATATAAATTGTTATGTTCAGTGAATAATATTTTTCCTCTTGAATAGTGATTTTAGGTATCAAATTTTGAAAAGAATTAAAAATGTTTAGAATAAGTATTGAAGTCTAATGACACTTAAATAGATCAAAAATAATTCCGATCGGATGGATTTCTGGAATTTTGAAAGTTTAGGACTTAAAATGCCCTTTTTGGAAAATAATGGACACATGTTTTTTAAACCTATTCAAATTTTTTAAAACCATCTAGTCAATACATATTGACCCAAATTAGTATATTTCATGGTCAATTTGATGGGAAGATGATTGTGGGAAATTTTTAGAATTTAATTCAGTTAGTTGATGAATAAAACTCATTAAAGGCCATTTGGTCTTTTTTAAAAATGATGTAAGGGCAATATGGTCTTTGTATAAAATGTTAGTGGATTGATGAGTCATAAAAGAGGATCAATTAGATAGTGTCATGTGTAATGCGTAAAAGGAGTAGAAAAAGTTGAAAAATAAGACAACTTTCTTCATTCTTTCACCACCTTTATAAGAAACCAAAAAATAAAAGAGAAAGAAGAGAAGCAAGGGTGACTCACAGCCAAGAAGAAGGAGAAGAAGAAGGCTGCCATTTTTTATAGGTATTGAGTTAGGTTTGAATAGATCTTGATTAAGTAAAGATTGAAGGAAAAGTAGAAAGTTTTCTAACTTTAATTTCTAGTTTTTTGGAATTTGCATGGAATGGTTTTGGTGTAAGATCAATAGTGATTTTGACGTGCAATAAAGTATATAATAAGTTTGGAAGCATTTAAGGGTTGAAATCAAGAAAGTAAACTAAAGAATCAAGCTTGAGAGAATCTGCCATGGCTAGGGTTTTTAGTGTGATATGATCCAAAAGTCAAATTTGGTTGAAGATGATAAGAGAGATAGCCATGTTTAGTGAAATTCTATCTTAGGATCTCCTTTCACTTGAACTAGTTCCATTGTTTTAACCATAATACATCGTAAAGACTTCCAAATTGGGTGATTGAAACTGTAAATGAAACCTAAGACATATTTCTAAAGATCTCTGGAAGATACCTTGACCTAATTCTAGTTAAATGATATTGAAATTTGAGATTCAAAATGGTAATATGATACTACCCCTGTGTTGAAGCAACTTGTGATATTTGGTATGTATTTCATAATTTAGCATTTTGTGCTATAGAAATCAGATACATAGGGGAACAAATGTCTAGAAGACCTCAAAACATAATGTGAACATTTTCTATGTGAAAACTATGGAATAAAGGGAGGTATGAATTCTAGGTAGGGATCACGATCATGACACAAGATTCATGATCGATTAAACTAAAAATATGGTGTTAATGCCTTTTTTTAATTTAGAAATAAATGCCTAAGCAAAATGCGCTTTGTATAGGTGAAAGAAAGGCAAAGAATGCATAAGTGTGCTTGGCAACAAATTTACAAAAGTATGTGTGTACTTTAATTGTTTCATTTGAATAACTTCTTTGCAAAAGAATTAATGCCATGTGATTTTAAATTATGCATTCAATTGTTTGATTGTGAGATTGAAAGAAGTTGAAAATTTTGAACATACATGGACCAAAGGTAGTGTCACGATCATGACACCCTTATCATGATCATGACAGGCTCCAGATACCTCCCATTTGTTTTTTATTTTGAAACTGTATAAATTACTTTACAAAATGGTTTAAGCTTTATCCCACAAGTTAACATACTAAGAAGAATTAATTCATTTTTAGCCTATGGTGCACCATTAAGCTCATTACAGTATACTGGTTAAAGTATTCCAAACATGCATGGCAGTATCCTAGGGATCAGTTACTAATAGTGAATGGTATTGTGTCTGTCAGTGGTCCAGTCTAGTGAATCGCCCTTTGCACATATGGAGTATTTAAAGTGCTAGTCAAAATTGTTATAGGTAAGCAATGTAAAATAAGCACCATAACTACCGATCTATAATAGTTAACCCATTATGGGTAAACGATACAAAACTAACTCCATAACTAGTGGTTAACCAGTCATAGGTAAGTGATGCAAAACCAACTCCGTGACCTTATATATAAGGGTACCATAATGCAAAGAAGTTTGTAGTAGGCTATATTCACATAAAAAGTTCATGACAATAAGTAATGCCACCATTATTTTCTTTAAATTAAAATTGAGAATTTTAGTTTCAAGAAGCTGATATGTTTTATATTGGCATTGTCTTATACTAAATGAAATGAATTTTTTTTAAGGAGGTGTCAATGATTACAAATGATTTGCAAAGAATTTTATTTACACTTACTGAGCTCGTTTAGCTCATACTCCTTTTTCAGTTTTTAGATAAAACCTCCCAGGTATATGCTCAGGGGCTTTAGCAGTAAGGACTCTACCTTGCAAGTAGTAAACTTCATCACATGCTACTAAGTAGCCATTTTTTCCTTGTACATACTTTTAAGAACTATTGCATATCTTTAAACATATTTTGGATTGTACATTTGTGTAAACATGGATGTGTATAAAGGTTTTTTAATGAAATTCATGATTTTGTTTTAGCTTTTTAAAGTTAATTGATGTAACTATTTGAAACTGTATGTGAGTGAATTTGAAGTCCACAATTTGTAGTTGAGAAACTGATGTGACAATAAAAATGTTTTGAACTTTTACAGGGACTTTGAAATTTTTGGGATGTCAAAATACAATCGTTGTGCTATCAAAATTTTTAATAAATTGAAAAATAAAACTCCAAAGCTTATATTTCTTATTGTTGAGTTGAAGCTTTTCCATAACAAGATCAGTAGGCTTAGCTTCACAAGAACTTTTTAACCAATTTAGAAATCGATTGGAGGGTCACCATGTGGTTTCAGGTAAGCATTCTACTCATTTCAGGATAGCGGCTTATCATAACCAGATAACTGACATACCCTAAGAATTGGTAGATAACCTCAAAAACTCAAATCGTCTCAATAAGATATTATTGCTAGTAGAAGATGTAACTATAAAGAGTCAAAGATGTTCTATTTTCCTTCTTACCTGAAAAAACTCTAGGTCTAGATAGCTTCGATGCAATATTATTCCAAACCATAGAGGAGTATACTGCTAATTGGATAACATACATAGTGATAGAATTCTTTAGGAATGGTAAGCTTCTTCTTAAACTCAACTAAACATTCATTTGTTTAGTTCCTAAATCATCTAACCACTCATTATTCAATGGTTATAGGACAATAGCTTGTTGTAATTTTACTTACAAGGTAATTTGCAAGATTCTAGAAACCAGTTGAAGAAACCACTTCCTAACCTTATTAACCCTTATTAATGGGCTTATGTCAATGGTAAGAGCATTAGTGATAACATAATCTTCCCTTAGGAACGACTTAGGGGTTATTAATGTAAAAAAACTCAATAGGTATGCATTGCAAATTGAATTTACAAAAGATTTTGATTAAGTGAATTAGGATTTCCTTTTGAAAACTTTACAAGCTATTGGATATCCTGACAAGTTTATTGGGTGGATCAATTCACGTATCACTACTATTTCATACTTAAGTGATATCAATGAGGAGCCTATACAACTCCGTAAAGGAGCATAAGTTCTTATATAGCAAGCTAGGACTATCACAACTTTCCTTTATTGATGATCTTTTGAAGCTTTTTGAGGTAGATTCAAGCTCTATAGACATCTGGAAGACTTTAAAGCTTTTTCCAACTTTAAGTTAAATCCAAGAAAAAGATGTAAGAAATTGCCTTTCAAATACTTAGGAGTTCCTATATCCACTAAAAGGCTAAGTGTAACTGATTGTACCCCTCTATTAAACTCATTAGAAAGGAGAACCAATTATTGGTGCAACAAATTCCTTTCATACGGAGGTGGGTTGTGACTGGCCATGTCTATCTTCAGCAATCTCTATATATATTAGTGTTTATACATTACTTTACTTAGGAGTATCATGAAAGGAAATAATAAAGTAACCAGGGACTTCATCTGAGGCAAATTTAGAAGCAATACAAAGGTCCCACATATGAAATGGAGCATAATCTATGCCCCTAAAGAATATGGTGAGCTTGGATTGATTCCAGAAACAAATTGTTTAAAGTTTTAATGGCTAAGAGATTGTAGAGATTCTATGTGGAAAGAGAAAGTTTATAGGTAAGGTAGATTTACACTTACCATTTGAATAATGAGAGCATCTAGACCGTAAAGTGTAAATAATTATTTATTACACCTTCTAACAAATATTGAAAACCATAACTTTTATATAGTCTCAAGTGAAACATAAGACTGGGAATAAAGGAACAACTAATTTCTAGTTTGACAACTGGTTTATGTTTGGTCCTCTATACCTACTTAAGGAATTCTCCACTCTAGAAGCTTTATTCCTAGAAAATGTTAAAATGAAGTAGGTGATTAAGGATGATAGATGACATTAGCATTTTCACTCCACTGGGGAATTTTATGATATTTTCCATTGCATGCCATATTATATCATCAACTAATACTTTCTAGATTATGTTTAATGGTTACTAACTAACTCAGGAAACTTCATTAATTCTTCATATAAACAACTACTAATAGGTACTTTGCATAAAAGCCCTTCGTATAAGTTGATATGGGACTCTAGTATTGCTCAATCGAATTCCTTCATTCCATAGCTGCCACTTCCTAGAGATTGAGCACTAGAGATAGAATAAAGTTACACATTTATGACCTAAACTATGGTTTATGCAAGCTTGAGCTGGAGACACATGATCACTTATACTTTTTTGGATTCTCATTTGCTCTATGGAACTATCTTTTAGCTATAGTTAGAATGAAATGTCCTACTATAGGTTAGATGAATATATTAACCTAGGCAGAAAATATCATATTTAAAAGCAAAGGTGATATGAAGATATTTAGGTTAGATTTTGGGATGTTTATACACCATATCTGGAAGGAAAGGAATAATGTAACGTCTAGAAGCAATGTGGCAGACATTGAATCAAGTCAAAGTAAGGTAATCCTAAGGTTGAGACTAGTAGCTTATGCTATGAATCTCACTACTAAAATTTCTGATGGAATGAGATCTAGATTATGCTTATGAATCACTCCTCTAGCTAATTCGAGAGTATGTATGGCAACAATCCCTTATTACCTTATTTTTACGTATTACATTTAGTCTTGCTCTTGTATGTCCTTTTGTTTATAAACTTAATTTTACTATGTATAAAAAAAATCTCTTTGAGTTGTTTTCATATATAAATAAGCCAAAGGTGAGTTATGTGAAGAGGCTTCGTACTAAAAAGTTTTCCAAAGTCTTAAGAGGCTAGCTAAAGCATTTGACTATATGAATTACATAACATATATTAAGCCTTTAAATATTGGTATAAGTGAGAAAGGAAGGTTTTAAGTAGTATATGGTTCTACTAGTGTATGAATTAGGACTGTGGGATACACAATGTGAGGCATCCTCTTGACTTTGAATAAAATTTATAAAAAGTTACTTTTCACTTATGACAAAGTAATATGATTGTAAGGGTCCCTCTTTATTCATGGAAAAGTAATACGATTGTAAGGGATCCTTTCACTCATGAAAAAATGTTATATAAAAGCTTTCTCTTCACCATTAAAGGAATAAGATAGTAAATTCTCAACTAGGGCATGGGAAACATTTGTAGCCAATGTTTATTTAGTTAACCAATATAAATCATCTTTCTCTTTTCCATATACTCTTTATTAATGTTATATTTGGTTCATACTTATCATTATATGAATTTGTCAAAAACCATTCGTTAGGATAGGTAATTATTCATTACTTTTTAAATAAGAAAAAAATTGAACATGTATAATTTACCTCTCCTTTATATTCCATCCAAGGATTAATAAATCTCATTTAGAAAACTAACCAAGCTTATATGTTTAAATTCACACCATAAATAAAGGTATCCATTTTTTGTTAATTAAGAATAAGTCAGGAAGTCTTTAATAAAGATTAAGAGATCAATGGTAATTAGACTCTTTATTTATATAAGAAAAGTTATTGAAATCATCTAGGTCTAATGCTTTACTCCTCTTACAACCAAAAGCTTAATCATTAAGTTCCTTCAGTGAGACATCTTTAGCCAAGTAGATTGCTTTAAAATCTTATAGTTTCTTCAATTGGAAAACCTCCATCAATGGTCTTCTCTAATTATTAACTATTTACAAGTTTTCAAAAACATAACAATATTGCCTAAAAGAGATACAACTATCAAACCATTTTCCATTCAATGTAATACCATTTATATAGTTGTTTTTACTAACACTTTGTGCTTGAATTAAATAGTGAAGGATGATTTACAACAAAAGTATGGATAAAGAAGTGAAGTCACTGTTATAATTCATGAAGGAAAGACGAAGAAAAATGTATTGTAAAATGAAATATGAAGTCTTAAATGAAAAAAGAAAGTTTGGTAATCAATCTTATGGAAGTGTTTTAAGGCTAGATAAGTTCCTTCAATTCCATTATGTTGTAACTTAGCTCCAAAACTAATTTCTTAGTGAAATTCCATTAAAAAAACTTAAATGCACTTTACCTAGTAATTTTGTTAAACAACTTTTAAGTGCTCATTTGAAGCATTTCATCAGATAGGTGTTAAACTATTCATTTCCATGCTTTAGAGGCTTAGATAACTTAATTTGAAAGGTTAAAGGTGTAGGAATACTTCATAGAAACTCACAAAGAAAAAAACAACTAAATTTAGATAAATGAACTAGTAGAAGTCTCGCTTTTCTCTTTTGAGACATTTTATCGAATAAGTTCCAAATATTCAGCTTTGTGATGCTTGGGCAAGAAATAATATAGAATTAGATTAGATATAATAAAGAAACATTTATTGATGTTGTACAATAAAAATTGCATAAAATGAGGTCTAAAATGAGACAAAATGAACCATTTTTCTAGCCTACAACACATATAGATAGTTAACAATTCTGGTAGCTTTCTTACTCAAGAGAAGTCTCCTAAATATTTAATTAGCTAATGAAAATGAGAGAAATGGTTTATCCCTGGATTAAGCATAGGATTGGAAATGGAGAAAGAACTTAGGTTTGGTTTGATAACTGGCTAGACACAAGCCCCATAATACATAGACTAGAGATTAGCCATTTGAGTAACAAAATCCTTTATGACCTCAGAGTTTCCTCATTAATCTACAATGGTGAATAGAGTGGAAACTTCAGGGGGCTTTGCAACTTTAGAAGAGCACTTACCTTATTTGAATGATGTTGAATAGGAAGATGAAATCACCTAGACACTCAACTCAAGCGGAAAATGCTCCAATAAATCTTTTTATAACTTGGTTATCAATAGATCTTTGATAGCACCATGGTATAACCTGGTATAAAGAAATGCTCTAATACCTAAAGCCTCTCTAATCACTTAGCTAGCGATTAGAAACATGCTCAGAACTAAAAGTCTTTGGTATAGCAATATCAATCCCATTTATATATTATGTAAGATGGCAATGGAAGATCCGGATCATTTCCTTTTTCATTGCAATTTTTCCAAAGCTGTTTGGAGCATAATCCTTCACATGGTTGCAAGTGACATCATCACATATGAGTAGGAACAAACATTGAGTTGGTCTATAAAACACTCTAAACATGAATCCAATGGAATACTTACTAAAATAGCCTCCTACTCAGCCATTTACTCTCTTTGGAAGGTAAGAAATAGAAGAATGTTCAAGAATCTTGAAGGGGGAAAATGGCAGCTAGCTGATCAAATTATCAACTGGATTAAATTAGCTATTTTGGCTAACAATGCATAGGAAGCACTCACTTTAGACATGAATGAACAATGGAAACTATAATCTGATTGTAAAAGTTCTGTGTTTAGTAATGTCTTTCTTATGAGCTTCCAATCTTGTTGTAATAGAATATAAGCTTAATAGTGTAGAACTCATTTTATTGTTACATTAGCTTCACCTATAGTTAATACAATTTATTCATTAAAAAACAATTTTGGATAAGTTTTAATAGTTTTTCCCTAATCAACATGGCTTTTAATGGATAAAAATTATCGTAACATTTAGATTAGGACAAATATTTAGATTAGGACAAATAACTATGAACTAATACAACTGAAAAAATTTCAATAACCAATATAATCGAAAATAATTGCCAATCAATAATTTTTATTTTATAACTACCATTGCCAAATGATAAAGGAGCTTTAACTTATTATGAACATAAATTTTCGACTATCATAATGCTACAATCATTCAATTTTACTGAAATGGATAGCTTACACATTTTCCATCTTTTTGATTCCTTATCCAATTTCCTAGACAACTTTGTTACATCAATTCCTTGCCAAAATATGCCTCCACTATGTTGTCAAAATTGTGCAATAATTGTATCTACCACAATTCAAAAAGGTCTCATAAACCTCCCCCATTAAAAAAAGTTAACATTCTTGTTAGTCGTAATTATACTGAATTTGTCTAAAATGTTTTTCCTTAGCAACTTGCTCCCAAAGTTGGCCATTCCATCACCTTTTACAAAGTAAAAGTACAATAAAACATATAAGATAAGTGCCTAATGACATGATTCATGTATTCCATTTCTTTAAAAATTTTTGATGGCAGCCACACTACATATTTTAAGTCCAACGGAATAGTAACCCTATTTGCCACTAACGGAATGACTATAAATGGGCCTATAAGTATATTTTTAGCCCCTTATCACCATCGTAAGAAGTTTATATGAGCACTCTCCCTACTTTATTTTATGTTTAGTCATTGTATTTATTTATGAAAGTTCTTAGAAGTTTCACTCCTTATTTCTTTTCCTCAACTAACAGATTGAAAACATTATTTCACCATTTTCCTTCTCTACAAATAATGCATTAAAATTTAATTTCCTTAGACACTCCATTGCATAGTACGTTCCATTGAATATGAAGCAAGTAATCATTCATGGAATATAATTTTGAGAGGTTTGATCATGTTTACCTTTCTCATTTTACCCAACAAATTGCTCTTCAGTAGCTTTACCATTTTCATTATTGTTAGAGTTTTATCTTGTCTTTATTCATTAGTAAATCCACCAATCAATCTACGGTAGCAATGGCACTAGGAAGGTCTTAGAATTTTTTACTCCGTAGTTTAATTCAAGCCTAAGGTTGGAGTCTTTACAAAGTTAAATAGCTTATCCTCTTTGGACATGTTATGAATATCCAGTATTAAAGAGCTAAATGCTTCAGCATAACTTTGGACCATTCTATCATGTCTCAACTTCTAAAAGGCTTCCCTCACTTTCTGCACTAGCATTTACCATGTCTCATTATATAGATTTCCAATATTTAGATTATCACTGATCCTTGCTCACTACTATAGCTTGGCATCATATACCTAATACATATTAGCTAGCATTACTCTGTCCATTTTCAGTACCCTTATTGCATGAAAATATTGCTTATGCTCCAAAAAAATTTGTTAACGTCTTAGCATCCCAAAGACCATAAAAATGTTTAATTTTTTAGATGTTTAACCTTTACCAACCCTCTTTATTGTGCTAGACAATATTGGTTTTGATACGTGCTAATGCATCCTCCATTACAGACACACTCCTATCTCCTATAATGTCGTCCTAATGTTTTTTTCAATTGAGTCACTGACCGATGCATCGTAACGCTAGTCAAAATAAAATAACTAGACTATTACTATAGCAATGGTGAGTCTAGGTCAATCCTGTAGGGAGTATCTGGTTAGCTTATGAAATGAAATTAATTGATGTTTAGATTATGTGGGGTTTTGGATTCTGAAATAAAAAAATAAAATGAAGATAGACTAATAAAAAATTAAAGAAAACATGCTAAAATTGATAAAAGTGGGGAATTCGGTAAGGATCTGATTCTTTGGTTCAATCTCGACCTACACCCTAATTAAGCATATTTCATTGATTTGTTGTTCTCAAACCTCTCCTACAAACTATTAATTATGGGTTAATAATTAACTTGAATTAGGTTTTGTTTAATCAAGATACTATCATTAATTAAACCTAATCACTAAATAACCTAGGATACGATCTCTACATTTAATTAGGCAGTAGCATTACGAATTAGGAAAATTGATTAATGGAGGCAACAACCACATACAATGCGTTATTTAACCTAGTTCATGTTATCCCTAATGATTACGAATCATTAGTCACTACACATGAATTTCAACATAACAATTACGAATTATATCGAAATTCTAACAATGGATATGCAAGCAAACGATTCAATGAACATATTAAAATCATCCTTTCATAATACCCTATGGCCCCGTTTGGTTGGCAAGAAAGTAAAGTAAATTTGGAATCTGATTCTTCGGAAAATGAATCTACGGAAAGTAAAGATATTCACATGTTTGGATACTTATAAGAATTTTGATAGGAAAGTTGAGTGAATTCTTATTATAGTGTTTGGTATGCAACAGTATTTTATAGAATGTAATCTAATTTTGACTTATGTTTCCATTTATATCCTTACTGACCAAATAAAAATTGAAATCGTTAGATAATGTTAATTTGTAATACAAGTTAATAATAATAATAATAATAATAAATTATTATTATTATTATGTTTCCATTTATATCCTTACTGACCAAATAAAAATTGAAATTGTTAGATAATGTTAATTTGTAATACAAGTTATTAATAATAATAATAATATTAATAATAATAATATTATTATTATTATTATTATTACTACTACTACTACTACTACTACTACTAATACTACTACTAATTTTCTAATTATTCTTATTATAATTAATTTATAATTAATTTTATTTATTATTATTATTATTATTATTATTA
>JANQAP020000510.1:384756-395696 GCA_026874005.2 Erythroxylum coriaceum
GAATATGCATGAATCATGGTTTAGGTGAATGAAATGTGTCATAGAGAGGGTTCTTTAAGTCAAAACCAAAAATGCCCTCTTTGGTGAAAGTTTGTGAATTTTTTAATACCTTTTGGAATTGATCATTTAAATGAATTCTATGATGGAAATTATACATGTATAATGTGAATCGATGATAAAGAATGAAGAAGATGTATGTTGGTTAAGGTTGGGTCGAAATGATGGAAAAGAAGTGGGTTAATGTAATGAGTTGTGTAATTAATAAAGTTAGCTTAAAGGAAGGGAACTGGTTTGAATGGAGTGATGGAAGGTGTCATTGATTAGAAGTGTTACTATATGGCATGATAGGAGCATGAATTATTATGATAAGGTCTTGAAAATGTGACTTGAAAGTCACGTACATTAAGTGTTTGATAAAATGCCTAAGTGGACTTGGCTTAGGATTTAAGGCTTTATAATGGTATGTATTGGAAAGCACTTTCATGTGTATTTAGAGTGAACTTGAATTGATGCTTGGATTGATGAGAAATGGCCTAATATGCTTGGATAAAGATGTGCTTAATTATGTTTTGAAATGAGTAAGTATTGGATTAAAAGCATTAAATGCCTTAGAAAACGCAAAAGAAAAGCTAATGTGAATAGTAAGGAAGTAACCATGTGAGAAATTTAATAGTTGAGTTCTATAACTTAAAGGGAGTGGTATTGTCTTTTATACACTTATGTGATGGTGTATAATTATGAATTTTATGTTTAAGTAATAATTTTCCATCGTATGTCTTTTTATGTATATCAAGGAGCTATGAATCAAGGAGCTCGTACCGAGGATTGTTGAAGTTAAGAGAATGTATACCTTCTTTTGAGGTGACATGAGGAAACCATTTTTCTCAAATAGAATTAGAACATCCTAAGATATGTAGAATGACTTGTATGTAAATTTTGAACCAGGGCAATGTATGGTAGAATTTAATTTCCAATGGAGGCTAATATGCCTATGTATTTAAGAAACAATATTTTTTTGAATAACATTTTACACTTAAAGTGCAAAAGATGACGTTTATTGCATGAAATAATGTTTTGCAAATTTACATATGCATAATTGCGTCATATATACCGCATGTATGTATTCCTTTTGGCTTAGAGCCATAACAAGGTTTTATTTTATCGGTTGGACCGATAAATAAAGGCATAGTGCCTTACTTGATTTTATTCTTAAAATTTAAATATGCTTTGTTTTATCATTGGTGAGGAAATGATTGGCCAATCGTGTGCTAGGCACAACTGATTAAGCGACCTCTATACCCTTAACGCTGGTAAATAAAAGTTGGGTCCCCGTATTGACACCTTTCTATGGGACTCGCGAATGATTCCACACTTGGGGTCTGGACACCGACGAGGTCATCACTTAGGGTCATGATGCTCTTGTCGACTGTAGTCCAGACTCACCACGGATGAAGTTGAGCTAACACCAAGGATCGGTGGGTGTGCGCGCTAGTTTAACCGACTAGTGTTGCCACACATAATTGTTTTGGCTTATCCTGATTATTTGTTTTCTGACACGATTTAAATTATACATGTTATATTTTTATGCTTTTATGTACTGGAACTAGAGCCTATGTTCATCGGATGAGTGATTAATAGGCTAGGCCTATATGGTTCCTAACCAGTATACGATGAGTCATAGGCTAGGCCTATATGATGTATGTTCACTTTGTAGATTATTTATACCGTCTTGGTGTGTATTGAGTTTTATGCGTGATATATGTTTTTTTTGCTCACTGAGTACATAATGTACTCACCCCCTCCGCTTTCCAACCATATAGGTTTCTGTGAGGATTGTGCGGTCTTTTGACATTTTCGAGATATTACCACACGTGGGTAGTCATTAGTCTCTCTTTTATACTTTTGTCATATAGTGGTTCATGAACTGTCTTCTTTGGGTTGGTTATGTAACTATGCTTTACAATTTTATAAATTTGACTCTTGACTGTTTTATCATTGTAAAATACCTAATATATGAACTTTGATACTGTTGTTGAGTTTTCATTGAATGGACCTTAAAGTCCTGCAGTTGTTGTAAAATTTTTGGCGTGAATATAGAAGTGTGTTTAAAATTGCTTGCAGGTTTTGGGATTTTTAAAATACAGCCGTTGTGCTGCCCAAATTTTTTTTAAATAAAATAAAAAGGGAAAGACATTCAGTTAGCCTTGCATAGTCAGATTGAGGACACCGTTAGTGTCCTTAGCCTGGGTATGCGACAGTGGTCATGGGCCCGATGTGGTACCGAGTCATGACACAATGAGATCCCAAACATTGTTTTCTATTACAGATATTAATTCAGCTTTTGTGGCATTAATCAAAATTTCAGACTTAAAGCATTCTATGGCTTGTGAAAATGTAACCGGATCATTGTTGATTCCATACGAACATTTGAGTCTTATGAATAAACTATATAATCATTTGAAATTAATGACTTTCTTTCTCTTTAATATCATTTCAAAGGTATTATTTCCTTTGGTTTATGTAAAATAAGTGGTTGTGAGTTAGTTTCTTGCAAGGGTGTTCTTGCATCTAATTATTGTTTACTATTGTCAAAATTTTCATTAATTACTAGAAAATAGTTTTAGAACAAAGTCTTAATGGATAAAGAAACATTTACCCTTACTTTCTCAATATCCATATTTTATTGTTCATCACTCCCATTAAATTCATCATTCTCTTATGAATCTAGCATTTCCAATTTTGATAATTCTATGATTTGGACAGTAAAATATAAATCCTTTATATTTCATAAGGAAACTTTCAAGTAACCAATAGTTGGTCAAGAATCTAATTTCTTTTGATATGGATTATAGGTCCTTGCCCTTGTCGAGCAACCTCAAACATGTAAATGTTTCAAATTAGGTCTCCTTATAGTCTGCAGTTTAAAAGGAATTTCTAAAACAACCTTACTAGGGACTTTGTTCAATAAATATATAGCAATTTTAATGGCATACTGCCATAAATATTTGGATAGTGAGGAGTTACTCACCATATTCCTAACCATAGCCATCCTATTACATCTTTTTGCTATGCCATTTTAATAAAGTGTATTGGTATAGTATACTAGGCACATATGTCATGTCTTTTAAGGAACTTTACAAATAAACCTGAACATTTTCTCACAGTATTTACCCCTTCTATTAAATCTTACAACTTTTACCTTTTAATTGCCTTTTAATCTCAATTATAAATTCCTCAAGTGCGTCCATTGCTTGAGATTATTACTTTAGCAAAATGAACATTAACATATCGTAAGAAGTCATCTATAAAGGTAACGAATATTTTTCTCCACCAAAAAATAAATCTAAAGGTTGGAAAATATCAATGTGTATAATATCAAGAGGTAGGTACTTCATATGGGACCTTTATCATTATGTTTGTTTTGTTTTCCCTTAAATACAATCCAAACATATAATTACATATAGTAAGCAGAGTTATCATCTGATGCACTATGTTTAATTCCAACATTATCATGAACAATAAGCAAGGATTAAACAAATTCATTATTAAGTTTCAAGTTGTATAAACCATCAATAAGAGAAACATAATTAGTAAATAAGCTTTTCTTAAATAAATTGAAGCATCCATCTCCAAAATATCCTTTAAACCTAATAACATCAAGTTTTCAAACATAAATTTGGTTCTTAGAAATTAGATAAGGAGTTTTCAAAAGATCTAGTTAATGACTATAACTCACGATTAAATGGTAAGTCCTGATGCCTTCAATTTGATAAAGATATGGTTTCTCATAAAAAAAAGTTCTCATTTGGGTTTATAGTTTTGATTGTAAGAAATTTGTGTATTATAATAGAAATATGAGTAATAGTGCCAGTATCAAGCCTTAAAGAATTAAGAGAAACTTAACATAAGTTTTTGTGAAAAATACAAAGATATATTATTTACCTTTCTTTACTAGCTAAGCCAGGGTAACCTTTCTACTATTGTCCAAATTTTATACAAAATTTACATTTATCTACCTTTTTGTTCCTTTGGATTCATTTCTATAGTTTTAGTAGGTAACTTCTTCTTTTTAAACATGTTGGGTTGTACTTTTAGTTCTTAATTAGCTTCTTAATGCAGTAAGATGTAGAAATGACTCCCTTGTTTGTTCAATCTTGCTTCCTCTTATGTAACATTACTAGATAATTCATTAATATCCCACTTCTCCTTTATAACATTGTAGTTAATTTGAAAAGGTCTAAATTTAGAAGGTGGTGAGTTCAAAATGAACTGTACCATAAAAGAATCACCAGCTATCGTTCCTAGTGTTTTTAACCTTTTTGTAATGTTAGTAATCTCAATAATATGGTCCTGCATTCTCTTTAATCCAACATACTTCATAATTAAGAATATTATCATAATATTACCAAAAATGGACTTGTGTATAAAAAGAAAATGTTCTTCCATAAACTTTAAATATTATTTCATAATTTAATTTTTAGAATAGTTATCTTAATGTTATCGATGATAGTCATCCAAATAAACATCAG
The DNA here is from genome assembly GCA_026874005.2 of Erythroxylum coriaceum. Classification (NCBI taxonomy): domain Eukaryota; kingdom Viridiplantae; phylum Streptophyta; class Magnoliopsida; order Malpighiales; family Erythroxylaceae; genus Erythroxylum; species Erythroxylum coriaceum. The sequence continues at coordinate 389,286 of JANQAP020000510.1, forward strand.
GTTTAATTTATTGGAGTGTTCCCATATCTTATGTGTAAAACTAAGGAAAAACAGAAGTATATGTGCATTAGACATCACACTTTTTACTTCTTAAAGAACTAATCAAGGCTATCAATAGAATCTTGAATATATTCATTTAACATGGGAAAGCAGAAGGAAAATCGCCAACTAAAGTTAGCTAGGAGGAAGCTTGCAAAACTAGAAAAAAAGGGGGATTGGGAATCTTGTCACTCAAGATCTCTAATCAAGTTCAAATGTTGAAAAGACTCTAGAGATTGGTAATAAATAAGGACTCATATTGGTGAGACGGGTACATTCCTACTTAAAAAAGCAAGGATATCTACAGAATTGGAAGCTAAAATAGAGACCTCCTGGGCCTTACCACATACTGACACTCAGATAAAACTAAAGACAGGAATTCTTTTACATGGTTAGATATAAAACTATAACCTCCTTCTAACGTGACAATTGGTCTAATCTAGGATCATTATAAAAGGTCCAAACATTAGGACATTTGAGGAATGTGACAGATGATAATATCATGGTGAAAAATGTACATAATTCCTATAAAAATGCCATCTCTAACACAATACATGCAAACCAACTACTTATCAACCTAAGTCCTTAATTGGAAGATAAAATGAGATGAAAGCATCATCAATAAGGTATTTTCACAAACATATCTTGCAAGAGAGTATTAAGAAATAATTTACCTTATGTGGAATGGCAAGATATGGTCTGGTTTAAGAATGCATATACTTAGGCTTTAATAATGTTGTGGCTCCTTATAAAAGGCAAGATTAACACCTAGGATCACCTGTGCAAATTAATGAATATACCAGTGAATTGTGTGTTCTGTGAGCAAGAACTTAAAACTACACATCACATATTTTTTACTTATAATTATTCTAAAGGAGTTTTGAGGAAGATCATGCAATTAGGTTTTATGCAATAATTTATAACTAAAGAGAATTAATAATCTAATTTTGTAGAAATAAGAAAAAAAACAAAAAAGACCCAAATTGGCAAATCATTAAAATTTCTCTGTGTAATGTTGTGTATGTGTTATAGTTAGAGAGAAATTAGAGAGTGTTTAGGAAAGGGGAAAAGAAGGAGGAAGCATTGACTCAAACTATTTTTAATAAACAAGGAACATATAATAGTCCACGTCCTAAACAAAATTTGTTCATTGGAGTTGACTCAAGGCTGGAACTTACCTAACTTGATAGAAGGATCAAGGTAGCATGTAATCGAAGAGCTTTATTTGATAGAAGGTAGATGATTAGAGGATAGTGGATTTCTTAAGAGGAAGCTATCAACTATGGAATCAATAAACGATGGAGATCCAAATAGGATTAGAGATCTTATTCACTACAAATTGCCTCATGCAAAGATGAAATTCACCATTTTTTGGAGTTAAATTGTAATATCTTATTTTTTGGTATATGCTTAAGGTTCAACCCTAGATTAAGTATTGCATATCCATGCATAACATTAGCATTCATACATGAATTGATATTTGTACACATTACAAGTAAGCATATGCACTGATTTGACATGTCTCAGGGTATGAAAAATGTTAAGTGAACATAATGTGGTATGTCTTGAATTTTGGTATGTTTGGATTTCAATTAGTAATTTGGAATTAAATGTTATAGATTGGGAAATTGATGAATTAAAATGTACATTTAGACTAGGAAAATTGCCAAGTGGTAGGATAAATTGATACATAGAAAATTAGGGTGATTAAGCCAAAAATTAAGTGACATTTGACATCATTAAATGTGTGACAAATGGACTAGTAATTAAATGACAATTGGAGCAATTATTATGTGAAAAGTGGACCAATCTTGGAGTGACATATGGACTACTTAATTAGTGACTAATCATAACAAGAAAACTATACATTAGCGACGAAAAATTATCAACGGACCAACAACTGTAGCTAGTTACCAACAAAAAATCAAAATCTGTCGGTAAAACTATAGTGCAAATTTTCATTTTGTGACGAACAAAATTATCATCAGTAATGTAAATTTTTTGAAAAAATTTAGCGACAAAAATACCATACCTGTCGGTCAATTAGGTAGGAACGCTTCCTGTAATTAGATAGTGTCAGATTTTTATCGATAGTAATTTATTCCTTCGATAACTTCAGATCAGTTAACCGTTTTACTGATGGTATTTTATTCCGTCGGTAAATTCAAATCACTCTTTTTAAAAAATTGAGAATGACGTCATTTGGTTAAATACCAAATGACGTTGTTTCAGTTCTAGTTAAAATGTACCCCGAACCTTCCCTATGGTTTTCTCGTCTATTTCTTCTTTGTTTTCTCCTCCTTCCTCGTGTCGTCATCCATTGTCGCAAGGCTGAGACCGTCACCCGTCTTTTGTTGCAAGGCTGAGACCATCACCCGTCCATTGTCGCAAGTTCTTCTTCTTCTCCTTTTTCTGCTACCTTCTAAGTCCAACCCTCTATCACGTATGCCTTTTACCCTTATTAAGTTGCCAATTTCTTGTTATCCTTCCCCTACTTCTGCTCTTTTTATTTTTTTCCCTTTTCATCTAATTTTAGTCCCAATTGTTGTTGATTATGTTTGTTTCATAATTTCCATGTTCTTAATAAGTCCATGTTAAGATTTTCTCTAAAATAGTCCTAGATATGTGGGTTTCTTGTAAGTTGAACAGATTTTGAATTGCTCCATTAGGGTTTAGATTTTGAAAATAGAAATTTCAAAAATACCGACCCGATCTCATAAAACTTTGAGCTTATGATTGAGGAAAGTGTATTTGAATGGATTGAAATTGTTTTATGAAGAAGTGATTCAAAATAGGAAGATGTGATTCAAACATTTGAGGTGATGAAGTCGGAATGGGATAATATAGTGGGCAGCAGAAAGTATGGGCTTTTGGATTCAAGTAATGACATTTATTTTGGTGAGAATGTTAATTTTACTAGATGAATGAATACTAGATTTTATGTAGTTGGTTTCCTTTTCGTTGACATGTTTCAGGGCTTGGTGTGACGATTGATTGAGCAATAATGTATTTTTTTTCCGTTTTGTAAGACTTGGTATTATAATTCCATTTCCTATCAGAAGCCTTTACTGTTTTGTTATAAAGGAAAGAGGGAACTTTTTCATGGAGGGACTTTTTAGATCATAGGTGTCTTGTAGATTGTCTTCCAGTTGTAGAGGGAAAGACATCTCTGGCTATATACAATGTACAAAAGTATATATATACAACTATATATATACTTTTGTATATTGAAAATACTCAAGTCTATGACTATAAGGTTCTTTAATAATCATTTGTTGCAATGTTTTGAAGAGAACGGATTTTAGATTGAAGTGTCTATTTTATGAATAACCCTTTTGAGATTTGCATGGAGTTAAGTTTATGTTTGCTCTTTCTCTATTTTTTGAAAGGTTTCCAAGCTATTCTTGATTTGTTAAAATTTGGTTCAATTTTGATCATTATCCATCCCAATGATAATGACTTTAGGGTTCTTTTGTTACTAGCTTTTGATTTGCAGTCCATTGAAATTCAATTGCTTCCATCTTAAATTAGGGTTTGAATTTGGATATTTTGATAATAGTTTCAATTTGGAGATTTTAATTAAGGTTTCAAGCATATCTATACATTTTTAAGTTTAAACTAATGCTTATTTGACATTGGGATATAGCTAGACTTGAGTATAATTTTGTTTATATTTTGATATTAAAATTAGGAATGTTGGATCATTTTCTAATGTGATTTTAAATATGAGATTCTAGATATGTAATGAATGAATTACATGTTCACTTATAATTCCATTTTCATTATAAATAGTTTTTATTTATAAGAGATTTCTTCACGTTCATATTTACTAAAATTGTATAATGAATAGTGTTTTGTTTCGAATTTGGGTCTAGTTTTGTAGTAGTTTCATTGTTTGTAATGTTAAGTGATCAAAGTTAATATACAATCTAATTAGTTAATCTAATAATGTTAAAATTGAATGTTTTGTACTTCAAGGTAGGCAAAAACTCCATTTGTTTACAAAATGGTAAGTTTTTTTGTGTTGAATGTCTGTATAGGTTGATGTAATTAGATTATTGATTTGTAAACTCATTTAAATATAATTCTACAAAATTCTAACTTAGGGGCCATTTGGTTCCACTTCTGTTTTTCTGTTGTTGTTTTTAGTTTCTGTTTCCTATTTTTGGTTTCTATTTTTTTCCTTAAAAAATTGAAAACCTGCTTAGTTGAGATTTGTATATAAAAACTGAAAATAAAAACCTGTCTGGTTGAAATTTATAATAAAAACTAAAAACAAAAATATGTTTGGTTTTTTCATCCTGTTTCTATTTTTTGTAATTATAGTCGTATGCGTAATAATTATAATATAATACATTATATTTTTAAATTAATTAATTATCATTATAGCTAAAATTAAAATATATGCAAATCAAATATTATTAAACAATTACACATTAATTGTATATAATAAAATTACATAAATTAAAAATTATATTAAGTCATTCTAATCAATAAAATATGTCCATCACACTATACTTCTTGAAAACATAATAGTACTATCATTTACAAAAAGAAAAATAAATCAATTAGAAATAATATAATCACTTCACATTTGTCTAGCAATTTCATCTCGCTTCCAAGACATACCTCAAAGTAGTGCTGGAGTGATATTATACTCCACTTGAGAACTTACATCTTCATTTTCACTTTCCCTAATTTGTTCTTCTTTTTCGACACAACTGTCAAATAGCTCATCGCTTTGTCTATACATTTTAATATAATTGTGTATAACACAACAAGCAATAACGATGTATTTTTGTTTCTTCATATCATAACTCGGTATGTTTTTAAGTATAGGGAATCTTGCTTTTAGGATGCCAAAACATCTTTCAATAATATTTCTTAATGAAGAATGCCTGTAGTTAAACAATTCCTGTGGACCTTGAGGTCTTCCTCTGCCTTTAATCTCATAAATGATATCTTTCACCTCGATATGTTGAAAGAAATCTAGGCATATTAGTGTAGCTCGAGTCAACCAAATATTACTTACCTAACATAGAAAGAATATAATATTAACAAAAAGATATTAAAAATGAATCATAATTACTATATTTATTTAAAATAATATAATATTGATTTGCTAGATTTGTTACTGTTTCCAAAAGAACTCGAGAGTCATTTGCAGTACCTTCCCATCCAGCCATTACATATGTAAAAACGCATGTCAAATGAGCAGCAACACATAATATTTTGGGTTGGATTAATTCTTTTGCCCCTGTATGGTATTTGTTCATTGGTCGGAACATGTGCATCAATATGTGTACCATCTATTGCTCCTATACAATCCTTAAAATTAAAAAATATATTAAAATAATTTTTAATCATAAGGACATAAGTAAAGCAGTAATTAAATATATGAATGTACCTAAAAATATGGGAAGAATTTTGAATTATGTTGAATCTCAGAAAGTGTATTAGTAAAAGATGGTAGAGTAATGACTCTTTTTGTAAGACGGTTAATTGCATGTAAGACATTGCGAAAGTATTTTGAAATTGTCCAGGTTGAATGTTGAAAGTGTTCTGCATTGACTTTAGTTGTCTCACTATGCCCTATAGTCATCAAGAAAATTGCTACTTGTTCCTCCACAGTCAAATGATTTGTTGCCTTTAAGCCTCCTAAACTCTTCAACTCATCACATAAGCTCAAGAAGATTATCTTTCTCATTCTTAAGTTTTCATAAATCCTTGTAGGATCCCCATTCAAAAGTTATAATATCCAATTATGACCTGATAGAGCAGAAGTTTTACATGGTTGCTTTTGCAAATGAAAAATTTTGTTCTCTCCCTTAGCTACAAAAATAATGATTACCTTCTTCTGTTCATCATCAAATTCTGATTCGAAATATGATAAGAAATCCATGTATTTACAATGCCAACATTTAATAATTAATAAAATATTCAACCAAGTATATTTAATCAAATATAGAAAAAATATTCATACAAAATATAGACTTAAAATTAAGTTAAGTATTCATACAAAGCATAAACTTAAAATGTTTAAAATATGGAATAATGCTTAATATAAAAGTGTCAAATCAATAAGAATTCAATATGCAATAATATGAAAATATTTCTAAAGCGATATAATCCAATCCAACTTTTTTGTTTGTGTCGTCTTCAAAAAAATATCCCTATAAAGTGGAGAATCATGTAAAGCCTTCAAAGTTTTTCCATATTGCGTACCGTCAACACCCAATTCATCTAAAGAATTCAGACATTCTATCATTATGTTAGACTCTTGAGATCTATTCTTTGCAGTGGATGATGTTTCACTCAGTTTTTTCTCAAGTAAATCATTCTTCCTTTTTGATTGTTCACTAAGTATAAGTA
>JANQAP020000510.1:494703-507709 GCA_026874005.2 Erythroxylum coriaceum
CTATTTTATTGATTGAATTGTGTCTCACCCTAGATTTTCAAATGTAATAACTACCCTCTCTCAAGGTGTAATTAATTTTTCCTAATCGAATTTAATGGAATCAAGTGGACGATCTCTCAACCTAACCAATGACTCAACCTATTCTACTAGTTATTAAACTATCTTATGGGTGATCAATTGACTAGCCAAGATCTCTCTTATAACTATTCAATTAACATGATAATTGTAAGTCTATAGGTCGCCAAATATTGTTGAACAATCTTACACAAATTTATCTTACTCACTTTCTCGATTTGTTACAAGATAACAATTTAAATCAACAATTATCAAAGACAACTTAATTCAATTAAAAAAATAAGAGTTTTGACAAAATAGTTCAAAACAATCCCTAAAACTAAATCAGCCTAACATGATCTCCATAACATCATCAACATTCAAATAAACCATTTTACAAAGAATAGAAGAATTAAAATTGATAGAAAATTGAATAACAAGACTCTTTCTCTTCTTTGCCAAAACCTGGAAATTTTGGTGTTGATGTGCTATCTTACCCAATCTTGATGATGATCCTTGATTTCAATCCTTCCCCAAGGCTCCAAACATATGTTCTTCACTCCAAAGATGGTCTTTCTACAGAATTCGTCCTCTTCAAGATGGAGGCTTAATGATGCTTTTATAGTCTAAAAAACCTAAATTTAATGAAGCCCCGTATAATCCTTCGAATTATAATTCCCACGACTGTGGGAATTTGCATGATTCCCACGATCATGGGAATTGGCCATAGATGCACTCCTTTTTGGTCTCCAGTTCAATCCTCAAGTTGCCCCATCTTCCTTCCTACACAAAAATAGTCAATTCTTACCCTAAATTAACATCAAACATAAAAGAACAACAACGAAAATCAAGCTAAACGAAAACATAAAAAATGAATCCTAAACTACAATAGTAATCAACAATTATGCAAGAAAACACATGCCAATTATATAGAAAAACATAGACTAATGCACACCTATCAACAATCAAGTCTACCTCCATTTCTTCCTAATCAATTTGAATCAAACGCCTCTTATACACTTCGCCTATTACTGTAGTACTACTAATCGATATACCCACCTCTAATCCATGTTTCAATAGTTCTCTACCACAATGCAACCTAGATGCCAGATGCGGTGTGATAAAAGTGTGCGTAGATCTAGGATCTAGCAATGCAAAAGCTTCAAAAGTAAATATAAGCAACACACTTGCAACGACATTTAGAGAATTCTAAGCCTCCTGTCTGGTCATTGCATACACTCGGGTCTAAGATTGTGGTTGGTTGCTCCACACCTCAGTCCTAATAGTAGGGCTCCCAGAGCTCGTTCTGCCTCTGCGACGGCCTCTTTGTCCAGACTCACTAGCTCGACTCTACTGGACAGTAGTCTCTGTTACTCCTCCTCCTCTCTTTCTAGATGGTGTTCTAAACACAATAGAACATTCTCTGATCTGATGATCAAATGAGCCGCGTTGAAGGCAAGCTACAGGTAGCTTCCAGCATTCACCACCGTTCTTCTTCCTACAATGCTCACAATTTGGCAACTGACCTGACATTACTCCTCTTCCACTGCCAGACTGTATGAAGGTACCCCTCTGTCTGAACCTCGACTGTCTTGATTTAGTCAATGGTCTAAAAGCTCTGTTCTGACGCTTGCTAAACCTTCTGCCAGAACCACCTTGAGACTTACTAGGCCTCTTCAATTTAGACTCTGTTCCATATTCTAACTGACTATCCTTCAATAATTGCTCAATTCGGATCGAGGCAGCCCGTAGTTTTGTAAAACTACCTAGATTAGAAATGGCTAACATCGTCCGAATCTCCATGTTTAGCCCACTTCGAATCTCCTGCACTTGTCTTCCTTAGTAGGAATCATCAAGGCAGTAGCATATCCCATAAGCTCATTAAACTTAATCTCATACTCAGCTACCAATAAATTGCCCTACTTCAAATCCAGAAATTCCTTCATCTTTCTAACCAGGTAGATTTTGGGCATGTAGTTCTCCTTGAAGACTCTAAAAAAGTCTTCTCATCTCAAGTTACAAGCCTGGTGGTACTGCCTAGAACAGTTTTTCACCATTGGTATGCTGGGCTTTATAGTAAGGAAATTGCGTAGTCGAACTTCTCGTCTGGCTCACAATCTATCTGATCAAAGACTCACTCTGTTCTCTCTAGCCATCCCTCAGCCTCTGCAAGGTCTGTACTTCTATAAAAGTCTACAGCCCCCTGCTTTCGCAGTTTGTTGTACCTCTTTTTCCCTCTCTCGGGAATTCTCACATGCATTCTCTCAGATCGAGAAACAGAGGATTCCCTACTAGCTCTTACTGACTCTAGGTCGTTTATATCCGCTGACCTTTTAACTTGATCACCTATGGCAGATGACTTATAATAGATAATAACTTCAATTACTATCCACATTTCTCATGATATTTCATGCCTAACATTCCTCTATATCCCTATAGATGCCAACCATGCTTTGATACCACCCGCTGTGGCACCCCAATCCCCTCAGAAATTTGTGCCAGTACGTCATCAGACATTCGAGCGCATGCCCGATAGAAGCGGCGTACCAACTATATCACTTTCACTTAACTCATAGCATCATAAATTAAAAACATAATTATCACAATGTCTAAAACCTCAAATTTCCTCATTTCACTTCATAAACCAATTAAAAACATAATTATCACAATGTCTAAAACCTCAAATTTCCTCATTTCACTTCATAAACCATGATTTACAATTTAGCATTTCATAAAACATCCATGTATATATATATACACAATATCAACAACCTATCAGAGTTTACAACTCTGTTATAAAATATGCTACACACATAAGGAGTTATACAAAAAGGTTTATTGAAGTCCTTTAATCCAAGCTGACCGACCTTTGAGTCATGTCTTCTACCCCAAAAGTAATACTAGATCTCTTTCAAGCTGTCTTAAAAGCTAAGCCGTCACTCTTGAACCTGAAAATTCAACGTTGCAATTTTTGTGAGTTTTGCGAACTCAGTGAGTTAACCATCCTCGATGGTTCACTCATTTCACATATCACAATAACTCAAACAATCACATAATTCACATTTACCAACATGTAGCATTACAAAACACTTTGTTCGTAAGCTTTCTTATATATTCAGTCAACTCAATTTATCAATACAATTGCAACCATTCAAATCATACATATCATGTGTGTATGCGATGTTCATGAGACTCACATTTGTTTATTTTATTATTGTGACCGAGTGTCTTTTTCATTGTACCGTATCTATTGTGGATACTGGGCTCATTAATACTGTCCCTTATCCGTTGAGGATATAGAGCTCATTTTATATAGTGAGCCAAAGGCTCTTATCACATTCTAAGCTTTAAGTTCTTTTTCCATTGGCGACTCTAGTCATAATCGCCTTTATCTATCATGCATTCATGTAATGGTATGCACCACATGAATTCAATAAATCATTGTGTTCAATAAATCACACTCATATTCACTTTCACAATATTATTCTCATTTGTCATCGAACCTTAGTCCGACATTCAGCATTTAAGTTGAGAATCACTTATTTCGTCAAATTCACATACAATGAGCACTTCCAAATGTGGTATTCATACATCAAACACCTCAGAAATTTAAGGTCCGGAATCAGTACATACATATCACATAACAGTTTAATACAGAGTTTAAACAAACAATTAATCGAAGTGAGACCATCTTAGGTTACTCACAGTTTGCTCCAGATAGCTTATTGCCTCGACATCTCGGCAATGTCTGGATGTGCTCGATCTATTTGCTCCTTTATATCATGTAAACATACATAACTACAATTTACTACTTTGCAGATTCATATGAATACTCAATCATATACACATGTATATGCGTCTTGTATAGGGCATGTTCAATGACAAATTCCCGGATACATTTCCTTAATTTAACATCTCAAGATCATTCACTTTCCATAACTCACATAAGTCTACATTAAACTTAGGTTTGCACCTCAATTATTCGAGATTATTCTAAATTCCTTATCAATCATTTAATAAGGTTATTATAACATCTCTAAGATCACTAAAATACTTAATTTATCATACTAAAATATTCAATTTATCATTCATATTTATTAATACATAACATTCATCTTCTTGAATCACTTTAGCCATCCAAGGACTCTTTTCATTCTTATAACATCACCAATTTTTCAGATTTAAACACCTAATATATCAATTTATTCTTAAGTTCTATCCTCAATCATCACCTTAAACATAACACTCATTTTATCACTTATTTAAACATCATCCTAGGCTCAATTCAAGCTTCATTCAAACCTAAAAGCATTACATGAAAGTACCTAATCATTTGTTCTTACAAACCATGCTTAAAAGATGCATTATTGATGTTTAACCAATTCCCACGATCGTGGTTCCACGATCGTGGGATTTGTTGGCAAAACGTTTATGCCCTCGTTAAGCATTCCCGCGATCGTGAGATTTGTTGGTAGAAAAATTTCTGCCTTCATTAAGCATTCCCACGATCCCATTTCCCATGATCGTGGGATAGTTCTAGTAGAAAATTCCAACAACTTCTCCAATTTTTCCAACTTTTTCCAACTCATACAACCTACTTCTATCATCTCTTATAATTAGTCATCATTTCTAGCTTAATACACCATCATTTCCTCTTCATTCATAATTCCATTTCAGCTTAATATCACGCTCACACAAATCAAAAACTATGATTAATCATAAACATAAAAAATATAACATATTCCTGTACACTTTCAACTCTAAATTTCTGCACATATTTAACTCCAATTCTCATCTTTATTTCACTTCTAAATATCATCTTAATTCATCTCAATTCAAGACATCATAATACTCATTCTTGTTAGCTCTAAATTTATGAATTATCATTCATCTTCACACAAAGTAATACATAACTCTTTTTGCCACTTCATTTACACCTCATCATATTTCAAACTTCTTTTTTCAAAATCAAGCATCTCATAACTCATTTTCATAATTGATTCATTTACCAAACAATTCATGAATAACATTAACTCATTACAATTTAGAGCATGATCTCTTTATCATTACACTACACCCACGTTAAAGCACATATATAAAAACTCATGATCAATCATCAAATCTCAAATCATCCATCATATTAGTTTCATCTACCACTACTCATGAAGATTAAAGCATTAACTTACTTGATTTAGCTTCAAATATCTTCAAACTCTTCAAGATCTCACTTAACCCTAGCTCTCTATACAACCCACGTACATCATCATTCAAGGTGGTAGGGTTGGGTCTTTAGTGAGAATGAAAGAGAGAGCAAGATGAGAGTAGCAAGTGAAAGATGAGCGGGCTAGGTTCAACGTGAATGGAGATTGGTGAGAAAAATTTGTGAAGGAGAAGAAGAAAGCCACGCAGAAGAAGAAGAAAGCAAAATAAAAACAATTAAATGATCTTTGAAGAAGTTAAAAGAATTATGGGTTTAAGACATGGCTTGGCAAGTGACACTTGTCACTTGCCACATGTCCAATCCTTATAGGTTTAAACTAGATTCTCTAATTTAGCTAGTCCAATCAACTCCAATTTCTACTCCAATTGTCTCCAAATTTCAATGACACATGTCATTAAATCCAAATGCCATTTATAAAAGTTTCCATTGTCATTTGACTCTTATTTCAACTACCATAAACAAATTGTCCTGCCACTCAGCATTTTTCCTAGTCCAAAAATACTCATAATTTCAAAATTTTCCTAAATTTCACCAAAAATTCTAAATCAATACTAATACACACCAATTTAATTTTCAATACATATAAACCACAATTCATGTCAAAAATCACATTTATAAATCAATTATACCCGAAAATGTCAATGAATGCATGTACAATCATTTTAATATATGCAAACATTAATATTCACCTGTGTGTCTATACTATATTATGCATGAGCATGAAATGCACTTTCTAAATTTTAAATAATCTCTCATGTATAGTATCCTAGGGTTCTAAGCCTTAACATAGGATAACGAGATATGAAAAGAGTCACGATCGATTAAACCAAATATATAGTGTTAATGCCTTGTTTCTAAATTGGAAATAAACGCATAAGCGAAATGTGCTTTGTTGAGGTAAAGGAAAGGCACAGAACACGTAAGTGTTCTTAGAGATAAATTTACAAAATGGTGAGTGTATTTTAATTGTTTCATTTGAATAACTTCTTTGCAAAAGAATTGATGACATGTGAGTTTAAATTATGCATTCAATTGTTTGATTATGAGATTAAAAGAAGTTGAAAATTTTGAATGTACATGGGCCAAAAACAGTGTCATGATCATGACAGGATCCAGACACCTTCCATTTGTTTTTGATTTCGAAACTATATAAATTACTTTACAAAATGGTTTAAGCTTTATGCCACAAGTTAAAGTACTAGGAAAAATGATTTTGTTTTTAGCCTATGGTACACTGTTAGGATCATTACATGATATTATATCGATCAAAGTATTTCAAATGTGCATGAAAGTGTCCAGGGGCATTAGTTACTAACAGTGGGTGGTATTGTGTCTGTTAGTAGTCCAGTACAGTGAGTTGCCCTCTGTACGTATGGAGTATATAAAGTGCTAGCCAAAATTATTACAAGTAATCGATACAAAACCAGCTCCATAACGACCGATCTATAATGGTCAACCTATTACAGGTAAGCGATGTAGAACCAACTCTGTGACCTTATGCATAAAGGTACCATAGTGCAAAGGAGTTTGTGGTGGGCTATATAGTATAAGAAGTTCATGACAGTAAATAATTCCGTCACTATTTGCTTTAAAAGTAAAATTGAGAACTTTGGTTTCAAGAGACTTATATGTTTTATATTGGTATTGGCTTATACTAAATGAAATGAATTTCTTTTAGGGTGGTGTCAATGATTACAAATGATTTGTAAAGAAATTTATTTACACTAACTGGGCTCGTTTAGCTCATACTCTATTTTCTATTTTTAAATAAAACCTCCCAGGAGCATGCTCAGGGGCTTCAGTAGCAGAGACTCCACCTCGTGAGTAATCAACTTCATCACGTGCTGTTGTGTAGGAAATTTTTCCTTGTACATACTTTTGAGAACTATTGCATATTGTTGAACATGTTTTGGAATGTACATTCGTGTAAAGAATGGATGTGTATAAAGGATTTTAAATGCAATGCACGATTTTGTTTTAGTTTTTCAAAGTTTATTGATGTAACTATTTGAGGTTGTGTGTTAGTAGATTTGAAGTCCATAATTTGTAGTTGAGAAATTGATGTGATAATATAAGTGTTTTGAATTTTTATATAAACTTTGAAATTTTTAGGATGTCAAAATACAACTGTTGTGTTGCAAAATTTTTTAATAAACTAAAAAACAAAACTCCACTATTTACATTTCTTATTGTTGAGTTGAAGCTTTTCCTTAACAAGGGCAATAGGCTTAGCTTCATAGGGACTTTCCAGCTGATTCAAATAATGACTGGAGGGCTACTGTGGAGTGCTGGGCAGGTGGCCTAGTCATCTCAAGATAGGGGCTCGTCAAGTGTACTTATAATTCACTCAGAGAACTGTTAGTATAGTTATTAAATTTTGAATCATTTCTTAACTGTCGATTGACGACTTCAAACCTTATTCAACGATTGTAAGCAGTGTAGAAGGGTCTCACAAAACAAGCCATAGAGTTCACTGCTTCCAATAACCAGCAAAAGAATATTCTACCGCTAAAATCTAGTGAATATATCATATTTAAGCAACATCCTAAATCACTTTGATGACAGGAGTTTATTGCAAAACTCGTACACAACTTAGTTATCAAACTTTCACAGTTAATATAGGCGGAAACTAAAGCACAAATTGTTAAGAATAGTCTGTGTAACTAATATCAAAAGCTAATTAGTGCTTAGGTAACTAACAACGACTCAAATCATAGAAGATTCGTTATTTAATATACCAGTCAAACAATAATTATAATTATTCAATATACCATTGATAAAATTAACCAGAATGATAATTTAGTTATAAGGTGAGGGAAGCATTTAGGTGAAAAGCGACCTCACTTGATTTTGTTTGCTTGGAATGCGACGGTAGAGGCTGGAACTGCAAGAGGGAGGATGTTCAAAGGCTAGAAACATGAGAGAGGATGACATTGGGAGGCTAGAAATATGACAGAGAAGGACAATGTTGGAGGCTAGAAAAAACGTCAAGATAATAGCTAGTAATTAGGTTTTGTACATGATGAAAATGACATTGTTTTATTGAAAAACAAAATCATTTTCGTGCATATACACTGGATTTGGTAACGCTTTTCAAATTCGTAGCAAAAGGTAATCGTTTGCGAAGATTTCATAAAAGCATCGCCAAATGTTATGCCTTTGGCAATGATTTTTATACATTCATATATCATTATATTAATTACCATATATCATTATATTAATTACAATATATTTTAAAAATATGTGCAATATAGTTATAAAATGGAAATTAAATATTAAATATTAATAAATATCAAATAGAATATATAAATAAAATTGATAGAGAGTACATTTGGATACAATGACAATTATAAACTTTAGGTTTAAACTATTTGAAAATTTTGTCACTATATAAAGTTGTCAAATAATACATTCTAAAAGAGAAAATATTTAAACTTATTACTCTATTTATTATATATAAATTCTATATTACTATATAGAATTTGTATATTATATATAATTTCAACAAATAAGCCTTTGGCGGTGATTTTGCCGAAGTATCGCCAAATGTTTGACATTTTGTGACGTCTTTTCGAATTCATTACTAAAAGGTGACCCTTTGACGACGGTTTTGTAAAAGCGTTGCAAAATGTTATGCCTTTGGCGACGATTTTCAAAAGCGTCGCCAAGACTTATCTATAGGAATTATATATAACATACAAATTCCATATAATAATATATAATTTATATATAATAAATAGAGTAATATGATTAAATAGAATAATATGATAACTAAGATATGAAAAAATTTATCTATTATCTATACATTCATATATCATTATTTTAAAATTTTATATATCTTTATATTAATTATGATTATTATCTATACATTCATATATCATTGTATTAATTGCAAAATATTTAAAAAATAATTTTAATATAGTTAAAAAATGATCAAGTGAAAGTTAGGGACAGATATAATGGTAGGAATTTAAGACTTTTTGCATAACGTTGAGATGCAAAGTACACCTTTAGCCTAAAAAAAGGGGTTTGGTTTTAAAACTTAATATATTGGTCGACTAATGGAGTATATTGCTTGACTAGTTTGATTAATTGGCCTATAATATCATAGCACTTGCTTTACTTGTCGAACTATATTTAATGTAGGTCAATCAATGTTGATTAGTGTTTGACCAAAGGTGGCCAGCGGTCCTTCCACAAACTCATTAGAACAAAAAATTTGATTTAATAGATGATATTATTTGACCATTGAAGGTATTTAGTTGACAAGTATATGCGACCAAACTCTTAAAAAAGGAAGAAGTCTTAGAATAAGAAACAATGGTCTACCACTGAAGGATAATAGTTGACCAATATGACTATTCAGGCACCTAAACTATAAATAAACTCTTAGAAAAGGGCAAAAATATAATTTGTAGATACACTTATTGACCAAAATTGGATATTGGTTGACCATTGTATTTTGAAATGTTAGAAAACAACATCAAAGCTTGAACAATAACTATTAAAATATATATCAACCAACTAATATTAATAAAAGATCTTTAATCACATAAAGGTATCCTTATCAAATAGAATTCCTATCAAACAAAACTTATTTTCGTCTAATTGTGCAAGATTTATCCTTATCCAATGGTTTAGAGAAATTATTTCCTAATTGATATAAATTCTAAATAACTTCATTTTCCATATATTCTCTAACTCTAAGTACTAAGGTGCACACTATATAAAGAATTGTTTAAAAAATTAATCAACAATAAAGATGTTTACTCAAATCGTTAAATAAAATCAATATGTGGCAAATTTCTAGAGTAAGAGCTAACATTTACCTCTTGTTGAACATTACCTATAAGTTGGCTTGAAAGATGTTTGTTATTGAATTCTCAATCCATTTGTAGCATCTCATTCTTCCCATCTTTCTTATTTGGTTCAATAATTGACTCTTTTTAAAAAGTCTTGGTAGTCACTTTTAGGAGCTAAATTATCTATCTTATAACAATTCAAGATTTTCTTAGAAGCAAGAAGGTTAGATTTATCAATATAAAAAAGCATAAATTCTTTTAAAATAATACTCAATTTAATAAATGTCATCTTTACTTCTTACCATTTGCTCTTACAAAAAAAGCCAATCAATGTGTTTTAGGAACCCAAATGAGCTTGATTCCTTTATTGTCAGTATCCTTCTTTTTAACCCATAATTTTCATAGGTTTGTTTGCAATTCTTTATTTAAGAAGACGAAATCTATCAATATGTCCAAATTTTCTAGAAAAATAACATACCATATTATATGAATGATGATGATGCATAAATGCATTAATATGTGTGTACACATATTGATGAAACTTCCTTTGAACATTAAAGGTGTTGAATGGTTTCTTAGGATAGTGACATGAGCTACCATGATTATATGTATAATGTCTACTATGAATGAAAGTTTAATTTATACTTCTTTGAGAGAAAGGATGTGAGTAAGTTTACATGTTGTTATAGAAATTATGCTTATTCTTCCCTTAATAGTAATAAACTATATGCCTAAGTTATAAGCCATATATAAAAACATGATGTTTTCTTTTAAGATTAGTCCTAGTGGATGTGGAATGTGCATGCATGTGCTTGGATATGGATGCTCCATACTCATTTGTCATATTAGGCAATAATTCTTCACTATGCATATATTTTTCCTTGAAAAATGTAGTTTTAGAATTGCCTTCACTTCCATAGTTATATCTTATTCCATGCCTATCATTGGATTTCTTTTGAGCTCCTAATATGTTTTCTATTTTTTTACTCCCTTTAGTAAAATTGGATAATGAGTCTTTGAGGGAATCCACCTCTTTTTTCATTGTTTCAATCTAATGCCTTAATGCATCTAAGTTTTGGTTTTCACTAATAATCACAATTTTAGATGCTTTAATGCTATGAAAATCATTTTTTATCTTTTAATTCTCATTCATGCAAGAATCTAACTCTTTTTTTAAATTTCCTTGAGTTTGGAAGACAATGTCTTCCTTTCTTACTCATGATTTCTAAACTTTTCACTAATTCATCATATGTCAAATCAGTATCACTATTACACAAGTTAGGGTTGGATGTTACCTTATCATCGTCCATAACAATAAAGCATATATAGGCTATCTCTTCTTACGACTGCTTATTTTCATATTCACTTATGTCATCTCAACTTGATGCTTTAAGTACTTTCTTCTTGTCCTTATTTCTTTCATACTTCTCATCATCTTTGAATGGAGGACATTGTGACTTTATGTCCCCTAGTTTTCTACATTCAAGGCAAATAATGTTAGAGGATTTATATTTTAAACCAATTTTACCTTCTTTGAAGTCCTTTCTTTTAGAGAACTTCTTCTTCAAGAGCTTCTTAAATTTTTTAGCAATTAAACCGATGTCTTCTTCATCACTTTCACTAGTTGATGTCACTTTCTCTTTGCTTGATTCTTCCTTTAAGGCTTTAAATGTTAAATTAATTTTCTTTGGAAGTGTTATTTCTTCTTGAGGAGCTTATATGTTAAAATAGATCCAATAGGCTCCTTCAATGGTAATGTTATGAGATCATTGGCTTCTTGTCTGACTGTCAGTTTGGCTTCTTACATTTTTTGAAGTGACCTAAGTAACTTTCTTAGCATTTCAACATTAGTATAGGTCTTTCCAAGATCTTTGAGAGCATTAATAATATCAATAAATCTAGTGCATGCTAGATATGCTTTCATCATGCTTCATTTGAAATAATTAATATTAATGTATTAGCTTGCTTAATTTGCTCTCCTTTATTTAATTGGTTTCCCCATATGCAACTGTTTCACACATAAAGACCCTATTGAATTCATTTATACCTAATGCATAAAAAAAATTGTGTGTGGCCCTACCATTTAAAGAAACTAATCTTTTATCTTAAGATTCCCATTCTTCCTTTAATTTAGATACCTTTTTGTTATCTACAATTCTTATAGGAATCATGGGACCATTTGAAACTATTTCCCATAGATCTATAATTTTGACCATTAAGAAGAATCTCATCTTAGTTTCCTAATAAAAGGTAATCATTGTAATAAAAAAAGGTGGTTTACTAATGCTTTGTTCCTCTTGGTTGAATGATGATGATTATGTTCCCAAACATGTTATTATGATCTTTCCTATAGGATTTTGATATAAATGCTAGCCGGATAGACTTGCTCTGATACTACTTATTAGTTCCTAATGGCACCCAAGAAGGGGGGATGAATTGTGTGCTTATACAATTTAACAATTTTTTCTAACTAATGTACTTAATGAATAACAATCAATGTGAATAAGGATGAAGTCATTTTTAAATATAAATTAACTAAACAATTAGACAATAATTTAAAGAGGATAGGGAAGAGAAAATGCAAATCGATTTATAGTAGTTCAGTAAACAACTTTGTTTACATCCACTCCCAAGACTCTTCTTGGAATTCCACTCTAATTATTCTTTCAAGGTGAAGAATAAACTTTGTATAATTTTTCTAGGTAAGTAGGAATCCCTCTTATAATCTTTATCTAATAAGTAGGTGTCCACTTGAAAAAAATTCTTTCTACTCTAGTCTAACCTTGACCACTGTTTTTTCAAGTGGACATCTACATGTCATGAATAGTAAAGATATCGTGATCCAAATTAGCAAATTACTAATAAAGTCGACGTTTTAAACTGAGAGATTAAGATTTTAAAAGGTTAGTCACTTAATTTAAAATTTGAA